>JACXGI010008135.1:0-19331 GCA_016801175.1 Esox masquinongy
GATAATAGAGGTAGATAGAGGTAAGTTAGGTGGGTGAATGGGATAATAGAGGTAGATAGAGGTAAGTTAGGTGGGTGAATGGGATAATAGAGGTAGATAGAGGTAAGTTAGGTGGGTGAATGGGATAATAGAGGTAGATAGAGGTAAGTTAGGTGGGTGAATGGGATAATAGAGGTAGATAGAGGTAAGTTAGGTGGGTATATGGAATGATAGAGCCAGATAGAGTTAAGTTAGGTGGGTGAATGGGATAATAGAGGTAGCTAGAGGTAAGTTAGGTGGGTATATGGAATGATAGAGCCAGATAGAGTTAAGTTAGGCGGGTGAATGGGATAATAGAGGTTGAGAGAGGTAAGTTACAGAAGGTGGGTGTCTAAACACTGGAGCAGCTGCTGTCTTATGGCACATTGAGCAAAGGTCTGTGGTCGCTATGGGGACTAAACACACACAGTGAACCGTGCTTTCCTGTCAGGGTAAATAAACTACTAAACTTGCAGCCTTCCCTGAGCCAGTGGCTTTCTTTCTTCACACATACTGCACAGACCATAGAGTCTGACAGATACAGTGTTACAGAAACGGACTGACTTCTCTTGAAGCGGATGCTTACCGACGCACTTGTTGTTTATTTCACGCCCTCATTGAGCCTGTGGCTCATATTGTTTCAACAGCTGCGTTTTGAATGCATCATAATGGCTGTACACCGAACATGCGATTCATTTATTATGCTGTAATGCTCTTACTTGAGGTCGTTCTCCGCTGTGGCTGCGTGAAGCGGCAGGCGCCCATTTTTATCTGGGATGTTCTGCTTGGCCCCATTTCTCAGCAGGCACACGCACCCTTCCAGCCATCCCTTGACAAAAACAGACATGGCTTGCATGGTCGTTTCCTGTACGTATCTGACTGAATTCCCTTCACTATTTAACTACAGCTACTGTAAAAATTGGCGCACTTGCTCTTAATTTCAATAATTAATATAAAAATAATAATAATAATAATAAAGGAACAGGTTTTTCTTTGATTTGTGTCACAAGATCACCGGTGTTAAGACAAAATTAACCCAAATGAAATTGTGCATATTTGCATTAAAAAAAAAACATATATACAAAATTGTCGGCACCATTGTTTTGAATTACGATTAGATTAGAGGCAGCTATTCCTCCTTCACTGGTTTATTACAAGGTATAAGTTGTCACTCCCTTTTAAAGGACATTGTGTTCATAAATAACCTGGCTATTTGAATATATAAATAGAGTGACCATTGACCGTCATTTCACTGAAAATGTTTTGAATTACGTCCTTGTGACATAGAATTGTGATAGAGTATTCTGTGTTTTAATCATTTATGTCAGGTTCAGGACAGCCCAAAATATTTGGGGCCCCGGTTGTGATCACAGGTCGGTTGTTACAGGACGCAGAACTAAACAGAACACGTGTTTTATTTCTGTGTTACCAGGTACGTTGCCAGGGACAGCGAGGTCCTTCCACAGGCGTCCTGGGTGTTGATGGAGGCGCCCATCTTCAACAGCAGCTTCACAGTGTCCACCTGCCTTCCCGACACTGCATGCATCAAAGGGGTGGAGCCTATCGCCAGGGAAGATGGGAACATCAACATGGGTGGGGTCTCAAATGTCACTTCCTCTCCTTGTCTCCTTCCCTTTGTCTTCAGTGATGTGAGCTTTGTCCCAAGCCTCCGCCCCTCTCCAGGTGGTGTACACTCACTCGCAGAGATTTAGCCACAGGCAAGACGAATTTCAAGTCAGCCAATAATCAACGGATCTCACTACCTATAACACAAGGATGCTTTTAAAATGATGACAAGGAGTGTGGAAGGGCACACGCCTAAAAAAGGGTGGAGAGTTGTAACTCCGAGAAGAACCATGACGCTATAAGAGTGAAGCTGCTTTTCGAACTGACATTGCTTCAATCTGTGCTGTTCTTTTTGCGTCAGTGCCAACTGCCAACTACAGACTGGAGACGAGGGAAAATGAAAAGAACGATCAAGACCTAGAACAAAGCCCGGTAGCTGGGATGTAGCTCAGTCTATAAGACAGCATACAGATTCTTATTACTGATAGATGAACGTTGTATTTGGAGCCATGATTTATTCCCTGATTGATACGATTGGCTGTCAGCATCTTGTTGCACGGCAGATAATCCAAAAGGCCATTGAAAGTGTGTCACTGGTACCCTTCACTATCCTTTACCCAAGTGAACTTACACTTCAGCCTAAACAAAGGCACATGAAACACTTTCCACAAATGTCGGTTGGAGGATTCGCAGGAGTTCTACTCGTTCCACCCTAATTTCAGGAATCATCCAACCGGGTTTTCCAGGAAAACCAGAGAACTTTGTGGAATATACCAGAACTCTGCCCCCCTAGCAATACCTTCGCCATCACAGTACTCCAGAATGGATGGATCCTCTCGTATGGTGGCTGTTAATGTGTTGACGTCCCCATTGGCCGCTGCTTGGTAAACCACATTGAGATCCACTTCTTCAGCAGAATCTAGAGGAGCCCCAGACACAAATAGTTTGTTTAGAAATATACACATCGATGTCTTATTTTCAATCATTATGGATGATGTTTTACTGTATATCCACCAAGAAGTTGCTTATGTGTCGACTGTGTAGTTGCATGTGTGTGTGTGTGTGTGTGTGTGTGTGTGTGGCTTCGGGCATACATGCTACGCATGAACAAGTGTGTTTGTATGTTGTCTACTGTGTGTTCACACATTCAGACTGATCGGAAAGCATATAAAAGAGACGTTTGTTAGTCGTGGGCATTTGACAATCCTCTGACATCATTATGGCCTGGGCCAGAAGTGTGGAAGGACTGTCCTGATGACAAGCAACTGGTATCCCAGGCTACGCCTGCCGTGCACTAGCACAGAGGAAAGGCTTGGGTGCCTGAGGTAATTGACCCACGAGAGGGATTCTGGCCCTGGTGATGAACTACTTTATTTTTTTTTGCGTCGAGGGCAGTGCGGTTGCCAGATCAAGCTGTGATGCAGCTCGTTGAGACGCTCTCAGCGGGGTTCCTGTGGAACACCGTCCCTTGTATATCTTCGGCCGGGGTTTGGCGCGGTGAACTTGTCAACGTTCTCGGAGGAGCCCCGGAACACTATCTGGTCTATGTTCTCGAAACACAAATGATTTCAGTGTGGCTTTCTAATGATTTAATCACGTTATGCACAAGTCTGTGGATAGTTACAGCATTGTTTCATATAAATAATCTTTCTGTAAAATCACTTCCTGTAAAATCTAAAATAATAGTACTACCACTACCACCCCTACTGGGATGAAACACCTCAACACCCTTTTGAAGACTGCTGAATTTGGAAAGTGTAATGGTTTACACAGTGTACATCTACCCTTTACACTAGATCCCTATGCACTAGGTCCCTTTACACTAGATCCCTATGCACTAGGTGTCAGGTATGGTGTAGTGTTGGAGATTGTGGAACCAGGTGCAGGCAGAGTGGCGGTCGATGTGGTAATTTAATTGAAAATAAACACAGAGCACACAAACCAAAACTAACACATCCGGGATGTGTTCATGGATGAAAGGAAAACCGGGAAAAGCGGGAGATGACGGCGATGTCCGTCACCTCACCGTCACAGTACCCCCCTCCCCAAAGCCCCGGCTACCAGAAGGGGCAGAAAAGACAATCACAGGGGAGGGCGGGCGGGCAGGAGAAAGCCGTACCCCACCAACCCAGGCCGGGAACAGGCAGAGGAGGCGGAACCGCCGGGACAGGCCGGGGAGGCGGGGCCGCCGGGACAGGCCGGGGAGGCGGGGCCGCCGGGACAGGCCGGGGAGGCGGGGCCGCCAGGACAGGCCGGGGAGGCGGGGCCGCCGGGACTGGAGAGGGCGGCGGAGCAGCCGGGATAGGAGAGGACGGAGGATGGCCGGGACATGAGAGGTCGCCGCGGGCACAGGCGGTGGCTCCTGGGCAGGAGAGGGCACCGCGGGGCAGCAGGAGGAGCTGGTGGCGGCGAACACTGGGCAGCAGGGGGAGCTGGCGGCTGCGACCACTGGGCAACAGGGGGCGCTGGCGGCTGCGGCTCCAGAGCAGCAGGGAACACCCGGCGCCTTGGAGCTGGCAATGGACGAAGAGGAGGGGCTGGCTGCTGTGTCTCCGGGATGCCCGCCACTGGTGCCTCTGGGACCTGGGTAGATGGTATTCCCCAAGTCCCTGGTGAGAACTGGTACGGTGGGTCGTGAAAACCGGGTCAGTCCTCGCTCCTTCCGGTGTCCGGGAACAGCTCTAAGAGCTCCACCAGTGGCGGGACATACTCCCATTTCCGAAGGGCCGTCCGAAGCATGGGCTCAGCCAACAGGGACTCCCCGACGGACTCCGTCCAGGTTCCCCTCAGGCACCCCCATAGCCCCCCCCTAAAAATTTCCTGGGGAGACCTCTGGGTGTCTGGAGGGCGAAGTGCAGAGGCGGGCCCTGGACCCAGGTTTGGGGATCGTGCTGGCCTCTTGCTGCCCCCGCCAACCTCCGGGAAGGCTGGAACCAGCTGGCACCGAACTGGGTCCCACGCCAGAAACCCCTCCGTCTCGTCCTCATCCAACTCGTCATACTCCGCCTCCGAGTCATCCGACGAGAGGTAGTCCGATCCCCAGTCCCCCTTCCAGGTCTACTCCCCTCTTGTTGGTGACATCGGAGGGGAGGCGCCGAAATAAGCGCAGAGATGCCGAGCTTCCTCCTCCGGCGTCTCCGGCTTCTCCCATGGCCACAGGTGGGTATCCCTGTGACCATGGCGGGTTTTGTCTTTTAACCTGCAGGTTCCTTTTCTATTTATGTTGGTCATTCTGTCAAGTATGGTGTAGTGGTGGAGATTGAGGAACCAGGCGCAGGCAGAGTGGCGGTCGATGTGGTATTTTAATTGAAAATAACCACCGAGCACACAAACCAAAACAAACCGAAAAACACTCACCACTGACGGGCAACATACGGCGAATGACCGACAAATGAGGGGAGCAGAGGAGCAACATTTAAACACACTAATGACTGGATTGGGACCTGGTGCGAGTGATGATTAGAGACAAGACACATGACAAGTCTGGAATGTGTTCATGGATGAAAGGAAAACCGGGAAAAGCGGGAGATGACGGGGATGTCCATCACCTCACCGTCACACTAGGTCCCTTTAAACTAGATCCCTATACACTATAGCCCAACACAATGGATCACTACACACTAGATTACAACAAACTAGATCCTACACCCAGCATCCCTACTAAGTCCTTAAACACTAAATCTGGACATACTAGATCCTACACATCATGTCCCTACACACTAGATCTTGTTGCCTAGTCCTCCCACATGCAGCAGTAAACCCAGCGTCTACTCAGCATGATGCCAAAGGGAGAGAACACGCCGTATCCATGGCAACACCAGCAGCTCCATCCCTCCCTGTCTCTCTCTCCCTGTCTCCCTCTCCCTGTCTGCCTCTCCCTGTCTCCCTCTCTCTGTCAATCTCCGGGTCTTTCTCTCCCTGTCTCCCTCTCCATGTCTCCCTGTCTATCCCTCTATCTGTCTCTCTGTCTGTCTCTCTCCCTGCACCCCCCTTTTGTCGTTGTTTGCGTCTGCCTGCCTGTCTGTCTGCCTGCGTGCATCCACCACTGGCTGCTGTCTTACCTTTCTGCTGGTCAAACACAGACGACGCGCTGAACTCCATGGTGGAACTAACGCATGCTCATCTGTCCAAAGTCCCCACAGAGATGACCTGAGACTAGGAAAGGCACGACTGAATCCCTCCCACACACTGAAGAGATAGATCTGTTTCAACCTCTTCCTCCTCCCCCTCTTCGTCCACCTCTTCTTCTGCCTTGAAGAGGGTTACATGACCAAGAGGGCTCCTCATCCGCCCATCACAGAGAAGAAGGGCGAGCGAACAGAGGGAGCGGGACACCCACAGAACCGTGAGACGTTTCTCTCCCGTTCCTCCCCCGAGGAAGGTCGGGATGAGCGACAGGAGGGATGGAGCATCCACTCTCACAGACGACACGGAGCAGAGTGAGCGAGGAGAGGTGGTGATAGCAGCAGACCGCCTGCCCGGTCTAGGGAGGGAGAGAGATGTATGAATGAAGAGAGCGAGAAGCCTCACTGAGCATGTGCGAGGCAGACAGCCACACAATGCAGTCTAGTGGTGGTGACTGGGTATGTTGTCGTTGTGAAGCTGCTGGCCAACTGGGCAAGTGAAAAACAGGCAACCTGTCAGTCACACAGGCCAGGCTACATTGGTATGCACGTGAAACACTCCGGCCCCTCGAGAGGCTATTTTAAGCTCCGGGCATCCATTCAGAGATGTAGAACGTGTGGTCAGTAAGAGGCCTTTCCCTCATGCAGCCTGCCAGACACCAGGCAACAGGAAATGTCTTTTGATAATGTTGTGTGCACTTGAGAGGACAACAGCCACTGGCTGGATTTAAAAAGACACGTTTGTACTGACAAAATAAAAAGGGTATGAAGTAGCGAGACGAGACAAGGGAACATTTCGCTATCAAGCTTTTCTCAGTGAATACACAGACTGACACGTTGTTTTGGGGGAAGCATTCATGATTACTGTAACATGATTACTATGTTTTAACGTGTACAGTCATAGTTATATAGGTGTGTGTTGGAGACACGGCTGTAAATCAATGAATTTGTTCTTGATAAAAAAAAACAAAAAAACAGGCCTAATACTCTCACGGGAGTCATTTTCATTCCATTCATAGTTTTGCACTGCCAGTCACCATGGTAACCAGGGAGGACAGCCAATTGATTATGAAAAAAATGGTCGTTCAAATTTTGCAGTGGGAAGATTGCCAGGCTATGGCTGGTTTCCAGTCTGACATGTGAAAAGAAAATACTTAAAGGAATTCTCCTTGTCGTGTCCTCTTTTAACCATGCAAATTATATTCAATTTGGAAAATATAACACGTCCGTAATTGATATAATGTGTTGATGCATTAATAAATACAATGTGTAGGCTAGAGAAACATTTCTTTCCCAAGAATGTCTAATACACTTATTATTTTTAATTATATAGCGTTTATTTTGCACAAAGCTCCATTTAACATCACTAACAAAGCCCATCTCGCGTTTGTTGAAATGCCCTATGGCAAGCAATTGTCAGTGGTAGGCCGACAAATAAAGTAGCTATACTGAACAGCTGTGTCGGTGAGCGTTCACAGCCCAGTCATCAGCTCAAAGGCAACAGGTAAAAGGAAAGCCATTCAACACCAACAGAAGTATGGCAAATGTAAAAATGAATTCCCATGAATCTGGCATACTCAATATTTTGATTCAAACACAGCCCTTGAGGTGAAGGCCAGTCCTTGGCCAGTCAATCAATAGATTTAGGCTGCAAACATAGGGTTGTAAACAGCTGGAAAATAAATGTTACTCAGTGGTTCAGGACAAACAGTCAGTTTTCATCAACTTGATACAGCGCATATTTACCTGAGTAATTAAATTTGACCTAATCACTGACTAACATTTGCAACAAATATTAACAGTTAGTGTGTTTTGTGTAAGGTTTGTTTGATGACAAGGCAAGACTTGCTTTCTGTGTTTATTGATATAATATTTACATGACAGTAGTTCTTATGTTTTTCCACCAGATGTCAGAATTGTCTTAGGTGAGGTCTTGCTCTCGCACTCTTTCTTTCTCTCCACACACACACAAACACACACACGCAACCACACATGTCAATCAAACCACACGTTTGATTTTTCTTTTCTTGTGGGGAACAGAAAAATTATTCTCTTTTTATCTAACCCTAACCTTAAACATATTTACAACCCTAACCTTAGCCTTAAACCTATTTATAACCCTAACTCTAAACCTTAACCTATTTATAACCCTAAACCTAACCTTAACCTCAATAACCTAACCTTTTTACCATGTTGAAGGCTTCAAATATTAAAGAAAATCAATGGATTTTTTTTATTATTAACTTTGTTATTTGCTACTAACCAAATTCATAGCCCTGTATACAACCTTTTGCAGTATATTCATATGCTTGCCTTCATCCCGTTGAAACGTGGTGGGTTTGGCTTCATCCCGTTGAAACGTGGTGGGTTTGGCTTCATCCCGTTGAAACGTGGTGGGTTTGGCTTCATCCCGTTGAAACGTGGTGGGTTTGGCTTCATCCCGTTGAAACGTGGTGGGTTTGGCCCCCTGTGATCTCGGCTCTTCCAGGTGAACAACCGCTGCATGGTCCTCTGTATTCTGCAGACCACTTACTCTTTAAACATAGATCCACAAATACACACATTCACCTGCATGTTCAAGATCTATTACAAAGGAGCAGACGATGGATGAGTGCAATTCAAGGTTTTAAAACCAGCATCAAATCAAACCCTTAAAAACCAAACCTTCATACTTAAACTTAACCTGACCCTAATGCCTAACCCTACACCTAACCCCTAGTGCATACAGCTAAAAGGATCCTTAATTTTATCACTAACCTCAACAGTAAATTTCACCTAAAACCCCTGAATCAGAAAGTCTTTTCCCTTGCTGGGGGACTGGCTGAAGCACCCTACAGAGACAGAATACATCGCAGATGACACAAGACAGAACAGTGGACCCAAATGCGGACACGAAGGCAGGATAGGTTTCGTATAATACATTTTATTCACAGGCTCAGGGAAAAGCAGTGTCATAGTCGGTGGGCGAATGGCAGAGGGACACTGGGAGGCAGACAGGCTCGTTGGTCGGTAGGCAAACAGGCAGAGATCAAAACCGGGAAGACAGAAATATGACACGGGTAACGGGAAATCACTAGTAACAAGAAACGCTGGAAACGACTGTACGTGACAAGACGATCTGGCACCTGCCAGAACAGAGAACAGCGGTTAAATACAGAGGGCCAATGGGGAACTGGGACCACCTGGTGGGGGGTGGAGACATGACAACAGGTGAATCACATCAGGGCGTGACAGCAGAAGGAGAATTTTACTGTCATTGTGTGGACGTCTGAACCTCATGTGTGTTAACCCCTGAACCACACACACCGTTTCTTAAACTACAGCCGCGCTCTCAACCCTGTCGACAGGGGAAATACCAGGCCAAGAACTGTGCAGACATGCCATTCTGCATGTGTCACTGAGAGTACATCTCTAAAATCAAATACCACGGGAAACAATCTTTGACATAAAAGCACTGTTGACAAAATGCTCTTTGTTTGAGTGTAGAAATATAGCATGTAATGCCTGAGTGGTAAAAGTCCTTGTCAAGAAGTCAGTATTGACTAGACTAATATTGTCTAGACAGAGAAGGATTGTGCATAATAATGTGGGATAAACAAGTGCTGGGCAGAAAGACAAGAGAAACAGCATCCATAAACATAGGACATCCTTGGGCCGAGTTTGGGCTCCATTTTCTGTCCTCAATTGTGTGCCGAGCAAAGAAGAATGTTAAGACGGAAAGCAGAAACAAAAATCACAGATGACAATTTTACGGCATGCTCAATTAACATGGTATTACTTGTTCTTAGTAGATATTAAAACCATGAAAAATGTGTGACTGCAGATCTAATCCTAGCAATATAGAAGAGTATGCTAGTTGTTAAAGGAACATTAGGTAATTCCTGCAATCGCTTTATAGTGTGGGAAAGTGAAATTATCTACCGCAAATATTCAGCAGTTTTATCTGGAATATGATCAGACACGAGTGTTGGACCATATTAAAGTTCCAGTCTGATTTTTTATAAAGAGGTTTAGCAACATCAAGATGGAAAGAATCTTTGTAGAGAACAGTGTGTATGAAGACTGTGAAAAGAAAGACAGGTCTTAGTATCCCACAGTGCAGTGTGGATACACATTGAAGTGTCCGGAGACAAAAACAGCAGCTGTAGTGGTCAGAGCTATCAGCTGCAACACCCGAGTTCTTAAAGAGACAGTAATATTCATCTTAAAGTAAACGTTTCTTCAGAGTCTGAGCATGCTTTTAACGGGTCAAATGTGGGGCAAGGCAGAAAAACAATCTTCGTAGACGAACCACAACGGTAACACATTGTCATAATACATTGTCATAACATGCCCTTGCTACCGGAGTAAATCTTACAGAGCCTCTCCGATGCGTTTTCTCGAGCTTGATGTTCACTTAAATCTGATCATTACTCTGTGTTTGTTGGTCACATGCTTGCGTGAAGTTGACAGTTTATTGACTTGATTAAACGTTTTACCTCAGCGCCATCGCGAAGGACCGTATAAAAGCCTGACGTAACCTTGACAGTGCTCCCAGGACATCTGGGATCATTGACAGTCAGAACTTAACATTCAGTAGTAAAGCAGTGGAATAGGACCCTGCTTTCAGTTGTACTCTGCATTGACCTCGGGACAGCTCGCTCCAGAAAACATTACAGCGGGTGGAGTCACGTTACCATCGTTATCTGTAGCACTTCAGGCCAGAATACAGCTGTACATGTATTATGTAAACTGGAAGATGATTGGTGTTCAAAGGCCTGGGTAGATATTCATGGACGTATCTTAGGGCGCTGTACTCACGTAAGTGAATGAAGTGCTGAGCTAGGATCAGTGTTGCCTTTCAGACCACGATGAAAGACAACGTCATAGACAGGAAATACCTGATCCTAGATCAGCCCCACCATTCCAATACATGGTGGGAAGATGAGCATTACTGGACAAGAGCTTCTGCTTAGTGATTAAAATGTAAATGGGATTGATCGATGCACTGTAGTAAGAGACTGCCTTGTGCCATGACTCAATAACGTGTTAGGCAATTTCATTGAATCTGTTTGTATACTGGAGCTTTAGGGGTTTCTTGGTTTGCTTCTGAATTAAGTAAATCCACATCTAGTTTTAAAGCAATACATTGCTGGGCCAAATTAAAACATACAGCATATTTCATCTTGTCGGTCTGGTAATGTTGAGGTAATTCAAGATCATTCTTGTGGACGTCCTTGTGGAGGAATGTAATGGTTTTTCTGACTTGCTGTGTGATATGTTAACTTTGCAGTATTTAATTTATAGAAGACACTCTGGTCTCAAATGACTCCCTGTTGAAATAAAATTAAATCAAATGTTTTCTTGATAATAATACTTATTGAATCCTGTCAACATCATACATACCATACATTTCCAAAGCGATGCAAAATGATTTACTATTTGTTCTGTATTGATTTACGGAACCTCTCCTAAGGGTTTGTATCACAATCTCAGGCAAGGTCTCACAGAAGGCTTAGTAGTAGAAATAGTAGTAGCAGTAGTAGTAGTATTAGTAGACAGCTACTGCTACTACTATCACCACTACTACTACTAATACCACTACTAATACTACTACAACTACCACTACTACTACTACTACTATTACTGCTACTACTACTGCTGCTACTAGCACTACTAGCATTACTACTACTACTACCACTGCTACTGCTACTACTACTACTACAACTACTACTACTACTACTACTAATACCACTACTAATACTACTAAAACTACCACTACTACTACTACTACTACAACTACTACTACTACAACTACTACTACTACTACTAATACTACTACCACTACTACTACTACTACTACTTCAACTACTACTACTACAACTACTACTACTACTACTAATACTACAACTACTGCTACTACTACTACTGCTACTGCTACTAGCACTACTACTACTACTGCTGCTACTACTACTATCACCACTGCTGCTACTACTACTATCACCACTGCTGCTACTACTACTATCACCACTACTACTACTACTATCACCACTACTACTATTAAAAACACTACTACCAGAGTTTTGCAAATGTGAAGACAATTTTGTTGGAACTGTACCACGGTTCTGTGCAGTGTGCCCATTGTAGTAGTAGTAGTTGAATGCATCTTGATATATGTCTTTGACCTCCACTTCCACTGGTGATGAACAGGCAGGAGTCAGTACTATCAGAACAGAGATATTTGAGATGTAGAGACATGTTTATGAGATTTATTTTTAATGAAAAGCCCTTTTCATCTTCTATGGAGTGATTTATTAACACATTCCATTGAAGAGGTGGGGGTAAAAACTGACCCATGGCCCCGCTGCCTGTTTTAGAGTTAAAAAAAAGGGACTAAAACTTAGCAATTTCTTTTTCATTTCTTTTTTTTTTACTTTACAGTCAGTGGCTTTCCGCCAAGGACCCTGGGCCCACCGAAACACTGTAGCCCGCTTGTTTGTCTGTGCCCTAGGGTAGACTCTTTTGTTCCTTTGGAATTTTAAATTAGGGAATCAGTAGTGTGGGAGACGTCTGCCCTCAACCAGGCCCAGACAAGCAGGGTGTGTGTGTGTGTGTGTGTGTGTGTACTAGCGCGTTGCTGCTGCGTGTTAGCGGTCACGGGTGTGTGGAGACTAAATTATCCTCTAGCGTCGCTTGCATAATTGCTTTTGTGATGTTTCAGTACTATTTAAATGTACATTTTATGTACTGGTTATTTGAGTATTCGCAGTGTTTCTGTCAGCTTGATGGAGTCTGGCCATTCACCTCTGACCTCTTTCGTTAACAAGGCTTTTTCGCCCACAGAACTGCCGCTCACTGGATGTTTTTGTTCGTTTGTTTATGGCACCATTCTCTGTAAACTAAACAGACTCCAGTCCCTGTATAACTGTTGTCAGGGTCCTTTGGACATCTGGGATCAAATTGCCCAAAAGGCCCCAATTGTTCTGGTAAGTGTTGCATAAGTTCTTTGTCAAACTATTCTCAGTTTTGGCCTTTAAATGATTATCAATGAATTGATGTACTGCAAGTATAGGCCTGCTATAGTGCCACCGTGTGGTCAGTTTAAATATTATTCCATGTGTTGCTCCTATAACGGTTTTTGTTCCTCCACAATGACTTAAGAACTAAATGTGCAGTTGCTGCAGAGATTCGTTTATTCAAAAACAACAGGAGAAATTTGCACACTTTTTTCATTGTTTTAAAGTGAAACATTAATTGCATCATTCAAGTGGGCCCCAAAGTTTGTTGGGTTTATTGATCCACCAGTCTCTGGATGTCACGCGCTGAGTATTGTCAGCGGCCTGTGGAAATAGAGGGCACTCAAGGCGGGTTGGTGGGAGGGGCGGTTTTGGGATTCACAGACAGCCTTGAGAATAGATAACCTCATAAAACAACAATAAGCCAAATGTTAAAAAAATCTTTAGAAATATCCCCAAGAAGCATTCCAAAATCAGTGGGGTGTTTTTGGATGGCCTTCACAGGCCAACTGGAACCTGTTGAGAGGAATGGCACGTTGCTTTTCAGGAAGTGTCTGAGGAAGGAGCCTGGGTAGGCGAACCACAACAAGTTGTTTAATGCCCCCATGGGCGCAGAATGAGCTTTCACACCGAGCCAAATGAACTGAACTAAGGGGGAGAGGAGCTTACGTTTAAAAAAGTCCATTTATTTTCTGCAAATTATGAAATATGTTACTTTAAATAGCCTCTTGATCAATGCTGTGTGAATCTTTTAAATATTCACGTTTCACCAAATAGAATATAAAAATAAATATTAACTAGGCGGGGACCTTACCCGTAACCCCACCCCCATTTCCCATCAGCCTCTCCCATTAAGCCATTCCCCTCGACACCAGGACCTCCCCCAAGTGTCTGTACTCTGTGGGGCTGTTGGCAGCCTTTCTCTTCCTCCACTTTTTTAATTTCGGTTGCAGACAAGCTGGGGTTCAAGTTAATGGAATTACAGAGGATTTGGCTGAACCCAAGTACTCTACTTGGCAAAGGAACAAGGGGAGAGTTTCTTATTTTTCTTTTGTCCCTGAATGTCCCCTCCTCCCTGAACCCTTTTATCTCTTTCTATCACCTGGGCTCTTGTTCCTTTTCAATGTGCCATGCAAAGAGAGCACTGGTGCCCGTGCTGATTTAGTTTTCTTGCCCACTGCAGTCTTTGGCCAAAAGTAGGTATTTTTTCCTTAAAATGTCTTGGACTGGGTGGGACACAACCAACCTCAGGGGAGATGGCACAGGAGCTGAATAACAGGACATGTCAGTGTCTGACCACTCAGATCCTGACATATCCTTACAGACATATAGGGACACGTACATAGTCCTCACTCTGTGATTACTGTCCTTGGAAGTCTCTTTTAATGACGTCTGAGTTTTGGCAAAATAATTTATGACGTCAGAGTTTTTACCTCTACTTCTTAATCTATGCTGGAATTGTAAAACTGCTCTGAGAGAAAGCATCAGGTCAATTATCTTATTTTTAGATATTTTCAATGCACATATTGAAATTAAAAATGTGTAATACTGATGCCATGTAGTCATTCAACACCTGAAATAAAATAATTTAACTCACCAATAATTTTGGCCGAGTTTCAGGTCCATACCTAGTTAAACCATGCCACCCGACAATGATTTATTAAACACGGTGTCATGGCCGAAAACAGGGCCATTTTGAGGGCAATCATCCCACAAACACAGCTTTTTCCTATTCTCCCCACCAACACAAAGAGGAAACGTATGTATGCTTGTTTTACATGACCTGACCCAAAGTAGCCATTTTTGTGATTTGTGAGGCCAGAGAAAAGCCAGGAGAAAAAAGAAGGGGAGGGAGGACGGACGAGGCATGGAGGAGAAAGAAAATACAAAAGGGGGCTTTGAACGGGGGCCCTTTCTTCCCATGCAGTAAACTTTGCCAGCCACGAGATGATTTGCTGGCATGAGGGCTGGACAAAGAGTCTATTTAGACTACAACAATTGTCGTGAAAACAATTTAATTTAAACAAAATGTACATAATAAGTACGTACAACTGTCTATTCCCGTTAGTAGTGTGAAACTCTCACTGCGACACAAGGTTCAACACATGCACGAGCGGTGCTTTGTCCAGACCACTGACCTGGAAGGAGTTCAAACTCACTGACAATGTAGTTTACCTGGTATCTTACATGGCGCTCACCTTCTAATGTTTTTGTTGTTTTTGTTGCTTCCCAACACAATCATTATTTTTTCTGATTCTGTTTATGGAGCTGGCAGGACCTACAGAACCAGAATTTTACACCTCACTGCACTCCAATGCACATTGAGACATCATCTTTAGACCTTGGTAGCCACAGGGAGTGAACCCTGGAGGGTTTCAATTGACATTTTCACCTATTTACACTATAATTAAATGTGTATTTGATATGACAATGGTTCTTGTGCATGCACATAAAAACGTACTGTAAAAGAAAAAGCTAAGACTGCAAACAAGAGAACAAGGAAGAGAGAGACAGAAACAGACAAAGAGTACCAGACACATAGAGAGAAACACACTGAGAAAAAGAGGGGAAAGAGAGAGAAAAAGAAAGAGAGCAAAACAGAGAAAGAGTGTGAGAGGAAGATAGACCAGGCTGACACTAGAGGGCGTACATTCAGTGGCCAGTCCAAGGTGGAAGCTCTTATAGGAAGAACTCTTTTACCTTCTTCAATTGCCACACAACATTCTCTAACTATGTTGGGTAGAAGAGTTCCCTGCAATGCAAATCAATGTTTCAAGTCAATTCATTACTCCACTATTTGAAGAATTATGTCATTTTTGTGATGGCAAACCATGTAATTATCTTTTTTTGATTGACTGATTGGTTATTTTTTATTTTTAATTAACCATTATATTACCAGATGAGTCAGCTAGGAAAATATGTATTCACAGTGAAAGCCTGATTGACTAATAACATTTAAATTGATTCTAAAATGTCAAGGACTATTTACATGCACAATGCAGACTCTGCAAGGTCCACTGTGACCTTTTATAAATATTAACACAATTTGTCAGCCAAAATAACTATCAGGCATTATAATTCGGTCCTTTGTCTGAGTTTCAGTCTTATGGTGTGGTCTTTGTTTACGTTGTGACTGGAAGCAAATCATGTGGTCCAGTAGACATGGACAAGACATAGTGGAGATGACCACAGACAAAATATGCAAATGCTCTCTGATTTAGACTTTCAGAAGAAAATGAGCACTTCTGATTGTCTTTTCACAAAAATGAAGATGTTAATTTAAAAGGCTTGTAAAATAGTATGAACATGGCATTAACATGGTATGAACACGGTATATACACAGTATGAACACCGTAGGAACATGGTACGAACACAGTCTGCACACGGTATGAACACTGTATGAACACTGTATGAACACAGTATGCACACGATAGTCACACGGCGTGAACCCGGTATGACCATGGTATGAACACTGTGTGAACATGGTAAGAACAGGGTATGAACACGATGTGACCACGGTATGAAATTACATTAACGTCACCCAGCAAGTACATTTTTCAAAATGAAGTCAGCAAAGTCAGTGATAAAAATAAGAAAAAAAACAGAAAGTGGTGTGATTTTAGCCTTTTCAATAAAAAAATTATATTATATGATAAAATAGAAAAAACATATTTCAAAAAAACTAAAATAAAGTTCCCAAACCGATTTTAGGTTAACTGGATTATGGTATATCCAGCTTTTACTTTGACATTATTTTGCTACGTTGTGGTTGGTGTCATTGTTTGTTGCCTTGTGCTCTCAGACTCTAAGATTAGAAAAGGCCTTTTTTAAAACCCACTGCGAAGCTCTGACCTTTCTCTCTGGCTTCTCTCAACCTACTTCACCGTGAAACCAGATGCCAGAAAATATGAAGAAAAAAAATCTTGTTGTTTTCCTCTTGTTGATATGCTTCGGCGGCGATGGCTTGCTTCACAGCTGGACAAATAATAGCCCTTTTTGTGTTCGGTGGGAACCTGGCGTACACATTTATTCATCAACATCCCATAAAACCAGGGCAGGTGTTTTGTTTCAGGCCAACAGGCAACTTAAATTTTTTCCTGTAGAAGCAGAGAGGGGAGAACACGTCAATCTTGCAAAAGCAATACCGTGGTTACATCCCAAATAACACCCTATTCCCAGCGTGGCTTTTGACCATGGGTCCACAGGGATCTGGTCAAAAGCAGTGCACTACAGGGAAAGCGTGCCATTTAGACCACGTCATAACTTATTACGGTGAGGCATGGGGCCGCATGGAAATGGAGACTGAATGAGGAGGTGATAACAGGTTTTTAAGAGTCACTTGGACCAACACTCCAATCGTAGTAATTAAAATGGAGGTTGGTCTCTATTTTCTGTGGTACGCTAAAAGAGTAACCTGGCCGAGGGAACGTGCGTCGACACTAGTTTCAAGGCGGAGGATAGCATACTAATGTACTTGGTGCAAAGTATCATTCCTATCTAGCAGGTCGAAGATATCAGAGACCTTGGGAAAGAGACACTGAGTCGGAGTGTAGACGGAATCACAGTGCTGTAAGTCCGCGTGATTTTGCCAGATGCACAAATATGTGACGAGACTCCATTTGAAGTGAGCAATTCATGCCCTGTATTTGTGCTCAACTTCTATGTGGCGACGGATCAGCCCTTCTGTTCAAATTAGCAGTCACAGGCCTAATACACATCCCATTACAGGTGTGCGATTAGATATTTGTTTGACGTAATACACATTCAGACACAAATGTGAGGCGAGTGCAGGCAGTGACCACTGGGCCACCCTGGATGGGCAAGGTGAGCAGTGATGGGCAAGGATGAGCAGTGATGGGCAAGGTGAGATGTGTTGCCAGGTTAAGCAGAAAATCCCAGAACAACGACTGCTCAAAACCAGGCCAAAATGCCTGAAAACTAGCCCAACTTTTATTGGTGCACAATATTGACTATTTTACAAGTGACCCCCCCAAGAGAGAAGACAATATTGGGGCCGAAGCCCCATCCATCATCCTCTTAACCTCTTCATTTATTAGCCAACTCTTTAAAACAAAATCAGGAAAGTCCAGCACTGTAACATCTGCCATCTTGAGTCTTTCTTTCTAGGAGGAGAACATAGACTGACTGTTTTTGGTACGCAGTCTGCCAGTCATCTTTTTGTAAAAACACAATGAGTTTAGAATTGCAATATATAAGGAATTGGAAAAAGACTGTAAAACAGCTGCAGCTCATTCAGAATGCTGCTGCTAGAATGTTAACCAGGACCAAGAGAACAGAGCACATCACTCCGGTTTTTAAATCTTTGCACTGGCTTCCAGTCAGTTACACAATAGATTTTAAAGTGGTGCTTTTAGTCTATAAAACACTGAATGGTTTAGGCCCCAAATACATTTCTGATATGTTTGGAGAGTATAAACCGAGTAGGGCTCTTAGATCCATGAACTCAGGTCAGCTAGTAGAGCCCAGAGTCCAAACTAAACATGGCAAAACTGCATTTAGCAGTTATGCTGCACACAGCTGGAATAAACTACCAGAAGAACTTAGATGCGCCCCAAATATAAATGTTTAAATCCAGGTTAAAAACACTTCTCTTTTCATGCGCCTATGACTGAGTGCTTAAACTTAACCACAATTTTGTTTTATTATTATGATGTTTTATTATATTTTTATAGTACTCTTTTTCTTTGTAAAGCACATTGAATTGCTTCTATGTTTTTATTTTGTTTTATTTCTCTTTTCTTATTCAATGTTTTATTCAGTTATGTTTTTATTTCATTTTTATTCTATTTCTATACTTCTATGTTTTACCAATAATGATCTTTCTGTAATGCAAGTTCTGGTGCTATCAGAGGAATAACCTCTGTGTAAATGTAACAATCTGCTGATGACGGATAATGCAAATTCTTGTGCTGCTGTTTAGACATCGTTGCAAGGTATTATCTCACAAAAGGACTGACGAGTTTATCCAAGCGCTGGAGCGCGAGGATTGAGATACCTGGGTGGTTTAGTAAACAGTTCTGGGAACTGTAATTCATCAAGGATGAATATAAAATACATGTACAAACATGGTATAAATGTCCCCATGGAGACAGCCAGGTAAGACATTGATGCAGAGATTATCTCACGAAGGGTCTGACAGGTTCATCCTAGCGCTGGAGTCCAAGGATTGAGATACCGGGGTGGAGAGTCCCTCTGGAGGGTGGTTAGAGAATATGACTGTTTTTTATTCTATTGCATTTTTACATTTTTCTTTTCATTGTAAAGCACATTGAATTGCTTCTATGTATGAATTGTGCTGTATAAATAAACTTGCTTGCTTTATTCTGGACCATTTTCATCCACTGTGTGTAATGAACAGGACGCAGTTAAAGGCTGTTGCTGGGACAGAAAAGAAGAGGCAGTGTTTCTGCTCTTACACACACATACACACACACACACACACACACACACACACACACACACACAAACACCCTTGGCTTCCACACAAAATAACAACCGTGGGTGTTTCTGTGGTCACGAAGGAACATTAAGTCCTAAATCAACTTTCACTGTAGTCATGAATCTTCCCATTTTCTACATTCATGACACAAACAGAATAAATTCATAC
>JACXGI010008136.1:0-12574 GCA_016801175.1 Esox masquinongy
TCCTCTTCTGGTTTAACAGATGGGTGTTATCCTCTTCTGGTGTAACAGATAGGTGTTATCCTCTTCTGGTGTAACAGATGGGTGTTATCCTCTTCTGGTATAAAAGATGGGTGTTATCCTCTTCTGGTATAACAGATGGGTGCTATCCTCTTCTAGTGTAACAGACGGGTGTTATCCTCTTCTGGTTGTAACAGATGGGTGTTATCCTCTTCTGGTATAAAAGATGGATGTTATCCTCTTCTGGTGTAAAAGATGGGTGTTATCCTCTTCTGGTGTAACATATGGGTGTTATCCTCTTCTGGTGTAGAAGATGTGTGTTACACTTTTCTGGTGTAAAAAATGTGTGTTATCCTCATCTGGTGTAAAAGATGTGTGTTATCCTCTTCTGGTGTAAAAGATGTGTGTTATCCTCTTCTGGTGTAAATGATGGGTGTTATCCTCTTCTGGTGTAAAAGATGTGTGTTATCCTCTTGTGGTGTAAAAGATGGGTGTTATCCTCTTCTGGTATAAAAGATGGGTGTTATCCTCTTCTGGTGTAAAATATGGGTGTTATCCTCTTCTTGTGTAACAGATGGGTGTTATGCTCTTCTGGTGTAATAGATGGGTGTTATCCTCTTCTGGTATAACAGATGGGTGTTATCCTCTTGTGACAGCTCACCTAGAAACCCGCCTTGTGCCCTTTCTTCTCCCTGTCCTTGTGCCCTTTCTTCCCTTCTCCCTGTCCTTGTGCCCTTTCTTCTTCTCCCTGTCCTTGTGCCCTTTCTTCCCCTCTTCCTGTCCTTGTGCCCTTTCTTCTTCTCCCTGTCCTTGTGTCCTTTCTTCCCTTCTCCCTGTCCTTGTGCCCTTTCTTCCCTTCTCCCTGTCCTTGTGCCCTTTCTTTCCTTCTCCCTGTCCTTGTGCCCTTTCTTCCCTTCTCCCTGTCCTTGTGCCCTTTCTTTCCTTCTCCCTGTCCTTGTGCCCTTTCTTCCCTTCTCCCTGTCCTTGGCTGGTGGGTTTCTGAGTGCATTTGGAAAGTTCTGAGAGGGTGGAGGGATCTGAAAGGATGCAGGAATGTCGGGGTGATGTGTTAGGGTCCCAACAGGGTTTGTTTTGCACCGTGGCAGCAAAGAGGATGAAGACGACTTGTGCTGCTAATGAATTGCTTCCCCCTCAACAACCAGCAGTCATAATCACACACACACACACACACACACACACACACACACACACACACACACACGCACACGCACACACATTTCCTAAGATTAACAGCAACTGTACTGGGTGACTCATTGCCACTGAGCATGTTGTAGGTGTGTGTGTGTGTGTGTGTGTCTGAGTCTTTGCCGACAAGCTGCCTAATTATCAATCCCTCATTTAAGGCCTGAACTGCTTACTAGTGCGAGCTTGTGATATTCATGTTCAGGAGACATGGCCATGTTCACATGTTGACAATATGTGGCCTTCAGATTGCAGGCCTACATACTCTAAGTCAAGGGAGAGGTAGGTGGTGAGGTATGGCTTCCTGACAGCAGTCATTGGCGACCATTTGAATGCAGAGAAGGTGTTATTTTGTTTCCACAGGTGTCGATGCACATCAAGACTGTTGTAATATTTCAGTCCCAAATGAATGACAATTTGATCTATTCATTTGAATAAAGTATTTCAGATAATGTGCGTGTGTTTGTGTGTGAATCAGTGTTAGTTAGGGAACAGCGTGATAGAGAAATAGATGTAGAAAGAGAGTGAGAAATAAAAAGTTCAAATGGAGTTCAAATGGAAAGACATAACGAACGAAAGGGACAGAAACAGAAAGATAAAATTGGAAAAGGAAAATACGTCAAACACCAGGAAACCAATTTAAAATTGAGATAGATGATAAACTTGAAAAAGGTGAAAAATGTAAATCCTGTGTTAAAACCATTGCTAGGGAAGACAAGTCCAGAAGACAAATCCAATATTTTTAGGACTCCTGTCAAGCAATTCTCCCACATCATCCTATACACAGATAGATGTCATCCTATACACAGCTAGAGTTCATCCTATAGACAGCTAGATGTCATCCTACAGACAGCTAGATGTCATCCTACAGACAGCTAGATGTCATCCTATAGACAGCTAGATGTCGTCCTAAAGACAGCTAGATGTCATCCTATAGACAGCTAGATGTCAACCTATTTACAGCTAGATGTCATCCTACAGACAGCTAGATGTCATCCTATAGACAGCTAGATGTCGTCCTAAAGACAGCTAGATGTCATCCTATAGACAGCTAGATGTCAACCTATTTACAGCTAGATGTCATCCTATAGACAGCTAGATATCAACCTATTTACAGCTAGATGTCATCCTATAGACAGCTAGATGTCAACCTATTTACAGCTAGATGTCATCCTATAGACAGCTAGATGTCAACCTATTTACAGCTAGATGTCATCCTATAGACAGCTAGATGTCATCCTATAGACAGCTAGATGTCATCCTACAGACAGCTAGATGTCATCCTATAGACAACTAGACATCCTACAGACAACAACAGAGCTCATCCTATAGAGAGCTACGGAGTTCATGCATTTAGAAATGTAGATTTAGATTAACAACATTTTACAACTTTGTACTTTCCTATTTTATACAACGTATTGAACCTGGGTGATTATCGAGTTTCCATTTTTCTCACAGTCACACTGACCATCATTTAATGCATGTAAATAGAGACCTTGATAAAGTAAAGAGCATGGTCGATCAACTAAATGCCATTGATTGTGGTGAGGAAATATGCCAACAAAATGTATTTAATTTTAAATAGCTTCAGCTGCCTGTTAAAGGATTAAAACACAGTACCCATATGCAGTGTATGTTTCCATGTGCAGTTTTTCCATTCAGGGTCTCCATGTCTTTGTTTTTGGAGTTATTATTTTTTTTAAGTATGCCATGTTGCTGTTCGTTTGTGTCCGCTCACCAGTTTCCAGGCCGGTGCAGCCAGCGTAAAGCTACTGTGGACACGGACACGAAGTCTGTCAGCACTCGCCGACGACTGAACTGCTAGTCCGCAGACCCTGTGCCCAGAGCACAGTCAAACGTACGGTACAAGACAAAGAGTAGAATGAGAGGGCTTGTTTCTGAGCGATTGTGCTGCCGTCCGTTTTCCATCTGTCTGTATTTCTGTCTGCTCTAGTCTTAAAGGCACAAATCCGGAGCACAGTAGATCATTCAGGCGTCTTTGAGGTGTCTTCTTTTTCTTGGTGAACGGATGGTGTTTGAGTATCACATTTTCGGTCCACACAAGATGACTGAGTTTCTTGACAGATACAGTTGGTCAGGACCATCCCCATTGATTTCAATGGGACTGCCCTTTATTCGCCTCAATGGGGGCTTGTGATGGGTGCAATATGACAAATGAGCCACCTGGTGTAGGCAGAACAGGGTTAACAGGATCACAGGGTTTGACGGGTTTGTTCTATAGACTCCCTAAAGTATGGATGAAGCCTTGAAATATAAGGAGTCTTGGTCTGGGCTCATAAAATGTCTGACACTGGACTATTGACTTCGAATCAAGACCTCACAGGGAATGTTGTCTTATTAGCTGTGATATTTTTGCACAACGGGACAATTGTTCATGAATTGTGAGTATGCTGATACCGTATGTTGATATCCTCCAATAACAACTGTTAACCCGCCTATAATGCGAAATCTCCCACTTAAACGGTTTAGCCATTCATCAAGCACTCATCAATATCTATTATCAAGCTGCAAGATAAAGTGCATGGAAAATGGTGTTATTTCTGTTTGACAAAAAGATCTGTTGCTACATGTTGTTCCACTTGGACCCAGCAGTCTCGCTCAAACATTTTGTGCTGGAATTTTGAAGGCATGAAGTGAAGGCCGGAACACAATATATCAAGACACCTCCACTTCACCTTCACTCCATACAAATTGCTTGTTGAAACACTTGTTACCTAATCATTAAATTCAAGGTCACAATGTGCTTCTAGATAAAACTACATAAAAGTGAATTAAAAGGTATGTCGGGTCTATTTACTGAGGCTTAACTCGGGTCAGAATTAGCCCATGTATGAATGCAATATAAAACAAGCAGTATCCAGGGAACTTCAAAGTTGGATTAGACCAATCTGGCTTTTGCCAGAATCGCCCTATGACCGTCCATCTTTGTTCTAGTTTAAATCTGCTCAGAGACCTAGTTAGTTCCTTCTCTGTTCCCAGGCCTTGTCAGCTGTCTAGGTCATCAGCCAGCCCAGTGTCAGAGAGTTGAGAGGGTTTGTCTGGACCGGCGGGTTCCCAGAAACCGCCTTATCACCACACCCGGCCCTCCCTCCTCCCCCGGTAGGCCACAGATGACTTTCTAATGGCGGGTCCTGTACAGTGTTATTGTGCTGTGTGTTATTTTCGAGAGGCCCTGCGTGTCATAAAAAGTGGCGTCTTTCCTCTATTCGGTCTGCTGACAAAAAGCAGAGCTGGTGAGGGATGTGTGTGTGTGTGTGTGTGTGTGTGTGTGTCTGTGTCTGTGTGTGTGTAATTGATGAGTTCTGTTTACTAACTGAGTTTCGGGGTAGGTTTCCCTGGGCTAAGGGGAGCCATAGGTCAGCCGTATTTCTTAATCTCTCTACAGACAGTGCCTCTATATCAGTCTGTCTCTTTATCTCTATATTAATTTGTCTCTCTATCTCTTTATCTCTACATCACTCTGTCTTCATCTCTAACTCTATCCACATATTATGTTGTCTCTCTGTATATCACTCTGTATCCCTCTCTGTCTTCATATCAATTCAACAGATGCTTTATTGCCTGAATGAATGGTTGCAACAATTCCCAAAGCAAACTTCTTTAAGTAATAGTCATAATTACATAAAAAAAGAAAACAAATTATCAACAACAAATCGGAACTTTACATTGTGAAGCCTTGTTTTCGCCTAAGAAAATTATATTTTTCTCATCAGAAATGTTATCTTTAAATTTCAGAAAACAGGCAAATCTTCTTGAATCATGTTAGGAGCAGTGGAGTTGGAAGTGTTGTTTATTTTCAACTTCGATCCAAAATATTCACTAAGTCTTTCCTCTCTGATCGTCCATGTTTTTAAGATGTCTTGTCACTATAGCCAGGCTATGGCCATTGAATCGTTATTATTCATTGTTAATAATTAGTATAGGTATTTTGCAGCACCTTCACTCTCCTTCCTGGTGGTGTGTTTTGGGTCATTGTCCTGTTGAAGAACAAATTATAGTCCCACTAAGCTCAAACCAAGCGAGATGGTGTATCACTGCACAATGCTGTGGAAGCCATGCTGGTCTGGTGTGCATTGAATTCTAAAAAGATCACAGACAGTGTCAACAGCAAAGCCCACCCAGACCATCACACCTACTCTGTGCCTCACAGTGGGAACCATACATGCAGGGATCATCTGTTCACCCACTCTGCGTCTCACAAAAACACAGCGGTTGGAACCAAAAACCTCAAATTTGGACTCATCAGACCAAAGGACAGATTTCCACCGGTCTAATGTCCGTTTCTTGTGTTTCTTGGCCCTAGCAAGTCTTTTCTTCTAATTGGTGTCCTTCAGTAGTGGTTTCTTTGCAGCAATTTGACCATAAAGGCCTGATTTTACGTAGTCACGAGAGCCAGTTTCATCATAACGCTTGACGGTTTATGCGACTGCACTTGGAGAAACTTTCCAAGTTCTGGAAATGTTCTAGACTGACTGATCTTGTCTTAAAGTAATGTTGGAGTGTCGTTTCTGTTTGCTTATTTAAGCTGTTCTTGCCAAAATGTAGACTACTGCAGTAAAGACTTATTGATGGTCTTCTGTATACCCACCCTAATGTGTTAAGAAAAGAAATTCAGCAAATTAACTTTTAACAAGGAACGTCTTTTAGCTGAAATGCATTCCATGTAACTACGTCATGAAACTGGTTGTGAGAATGCATGGAGTGTACAAAGCTGCCATCAAGGGCAAAGTGTTGCTACTTTGAAGAATCTACAATATGAAATAAGTTAATAAGGTTACTTACACTGACGAAGTCTACATAAAAAAACAATGGTCAGACCAATGGCAAAACAGGCAATTATATTGATAATAACATGAAACCATTTTCATTATTAACAACAGTTGCTACAGCAACAACGGTAAGTAATGAGAATGGTACTAAAAGATAATCATAAAATAGCAGGATGCTGGTGTTGAAATGACTGAAAAGCCTCGGGCCCTGACATGAAACACCAAACAAACTGTATCATTAGCTGTCCCTCAGATTGTTTCTCTCCCAATATAAAGGTATACACTGATGAGCCAGAACATTATGACCACTCACAGGTGAAGCAAATAACGTTGATGGTCTCCTAACGAGGGCACGTGTCAAGGGCTGGGTGGATTAGATGGTAAGCGAACAATTAGTTCTATTAGTCAACGTGTTGGATGCAGGAGAAATGGGCAGGAGTAAAGACCTGAGCGACTTTGACAAGGGCCAAATTGTTACGGCCAGATGAGTGGGTCAGAGCATCTCTGAAACGACAAGGCTTGTGGGGTGTTGCCAGTCAGCAGTGGTGAGTACCTACCGACAGTGGTCCGAGGAGGGACAAACCACATACCAGCGACACGGTGTTGGGCGCCCAAGGCTTATCAATGTGTGAGGGCAACAAAGGCTATCTTGTCTGGTCCAAACCGACAGAAGGTCTACCGTGGCACAAGTTACAGAACATTTGAATGATGGTTACAGGAGGAATGTGTCACAACACACAGTGCATCAAACCCTGCTGCGTATGGGGCTGCGTAGCTGCACACCGGTCAGAGTGCCCATGATGACCCATGTCCACCGTCGAAAGCGCCTACAATGGGTCGGAACTGGACCTTGGAAGAACGTCGCCTGGTCCGATGAGTCACATTTTCTTTCACATCACGTGGACGGCCGTGTATGTGTGCACCGTTTATCTGGGGAAGTGATGGCACCAGGATGCACTGTGGGAACACAACAAGCCAGTGGAGGGAGCAGGGGCCTCTTTCAGCTGGATAGTTCGCTCTGCCACACTGCACACATTATTCGGGAATGGTTTGAGGAACATGATGAAGAGTTCAAGGTGTTGCCCTGGCCTCCAAATTCTCCAGATCTGAATCTGATTGAGCATCTGCGGGATGTGCTGGACCAACAAATCCAATCCACGGCGGCTCCACCTCGCAACTTACAGGAACTGCTGCTAATATCTTGGTGCCAGATACCACAGGACACCTTCACGGATCTTGTAGAGTCCATGCCTCGGTGGGTTGGCGCTGTTTTGGCGGCATGAGGGGGACCAAAAGCACATTAGGCAGATGGTTATAATGTTTTGGCTCATCAGTGTACTTCTTATGTTTTTTTTTTTAGCTCACTCCTCTCTCATGTACTTTTTCTCCTGTTCCCAAACTCCACTCCTGTTCCCTCTTCCCCTTCTCTTTCCCCTCCTATTCTGTTCCCTCTCTTCTCTTCTCTCTCTTATACACTTTGCTATCTCTTCTCTCTCCTCTCCCCTCCCCTCTTCCTGACACAGGAATGTATGACACAAACTTGATTGACAGGTAATGAGTTGTAACCTCCCAAAGCTGCAACGCTTAGCTTGACTCTCCTAATTCGCTACGGTTCTGTGGTTGAGACCGCTGTGGGCTTTGGGACAGCATTTCATTGACTGTAATTCCGTGTCCTTGTTGCCATTGGGGGGCTAATCATACTGACACACACACACACACACACACACACACACACTTCTATAAACACTTGCATGTGGAAGCTGAATAAAATGTCTCTGTAAACCCATCATTGACAGCTTGTCAGTCCCAGCTGTAAAGCTTCTCCGTCACGGATATCTCAATATGACATGCTAATACCCTAACACGCATTACCAGTAATGACTGTCTTGATTTTCTATTTACATTCGCGATGCTCGTCGGGTGTCTCTTTTTAATTGTGACACCAACTCACAGTAGGAAACGTGCTGTTCATTGGTACTGTGTCGGGCCCAACTTCCAACACAGGGAGCGGGTGTCATGCTGGATCGGCGTGTCGAACGTATACGGCTGCGTGGCTTCTGCCCCGTTGACCGACCGAGACACGTGATCAACTGAGGAGAGGACAGCCCCCTCCCTCCCTGCCCTCTCGTTCCCTCCTCATGGCCAGCTCCTTGGCGCGTGAGGCCTCCACATTTGTCTTCCGTGGCGTACAGCGGCTGGCCGGGTCCCAGGCAACTCGTCCTTCAGCTGGTCTCACTTGCACCCTAACTACCTAGACCCCCCCACCCCCGCCCCCCCATCCCACCGCCGGTACATTACCACGCTGCCGGGGGGGATGGGTGGACGTTTCCCAGACAGGTTCCTAGACGTCCATAGTTAGCTTGCTCCACGGTGGTGTCTGCAGCTATGCCTCAGTGCCCTGCAGTAAGGATGGTACCTGCCCGAGAGCCTGACAGGAGCCGGGGTTAAAACCTCGTCTTTACCGGAGCCGTGGTGCTGCCGGAGGATGAGATGATTTCTCCTATGAGTTATGTACGTGTGTGTGTGTGTGAGTGTGTGTGTGTGTGTGTGTGTGTGTGTGTGTGTGTGTACAGTACGTGTTTGTGTTTCTATCTCTCCCTGTGCATATGTGTGGGTGTGTGTGTGTTTCTGTGCGTGTATCCATCTCTCCCCGTGTGTCTTTCTCTACTCTATGTGTATATGTGTGTCTTGTTCTCCCTGTGTGTGAATCTCTGTGGGTGTGTATGTGTGTGTGTGTGTGTGTATGTATGTCTGTGTGTATATACACACAAGCAAAAAAAAAGTAGTCACTAGATGGCGGCATGGCCCCTTGTCTGGGATTAAATGGGGGTTTAGTCTGAGAAAGGCTGGTTGTGGCTGGAGGCAGACTGGCGGAGGGCAGCACAGTGTCTATTTAACCCCTTCACTTCCACACAGTGCCTCTCTTCTTCACACCCTTCATCTTGCCTCTCTTCTCCTTGGTTTTCCCAGGTGCGCTGATATGGCAAGGGGCACTGGACCACCCGGACGCCGGATGAGCCACGGAACTCGTCATGGTGTCCGTAGCTCTGTACGGAGATGATTGAGAAATGAAAGTAAAGGGCAGCCATAGAACTTTCTAGGGGGAGGATTTTCTTTCTTGCTTTATCTCTCTCGCTCTTTCTCCCTGACTGTGTCGGTCTGTCTCTCCCGCTTTTCTCTCTGTGCCCCACACACACTCTCTCTCTGTCTGTTGCTCTGTTTTCTCTCTCTCTCTTTCTCTGTATATATCTCTTTCTCTGTTTTCTATCTTTCTGTTCTCTCTCTCTGTTCTCGCTCTCTGTTCTCTTGAAATGAGACACAGAACAAACAATACCACCTCTGAGGTAAGAAGAGACATGGGCCGTCATGGTGCCAAAGAAGCCCAGGAGGAGAACCAACACTGCAGAGGCTGTCGGGTACTGCAGGCCCACGGAACCACTAACACAGAAGCAACATGGCACTTTGGGAACTGCAGCCCTTCTGGCCTGAGTTCACACACCACACTAACACACCCACCCACACACCCACCCACCCACAAACACACACACACACACACAACACACACACACAACACACGCACACACACACCACACATACCTAGAGATACATGTGCCCACACACAAACTAAAAGCTACTCTTAACCTTATCCTTTATTATTTTGATTTGAATGTGTTTTATGTGCATTGTTTTTATAATCTTTTTGTTTTTTGATAGCTAATCAAAAATGTAATGGCGATATCTAGCAATCAATAAGGTTATCAATTAGTTAACATTTTCACTACTTTCCTAATAAACTAACTATTGTGTCGCTAATTGTTTTGATTTGATTTGAAGAAAAAAACAGTCCTAGCAAGAGCTTCATCTCCTGGATCGTCATCTCATCGCCATTGTCTCCATTGTCCTGATAAAAGACTGTTACAAAGCTCCAGAAATAACAGTAATCCTAATTCATTACACAGGAGGTTTCCTCAGAAGTTTTGAAAGGATTAAAACAGCCTTGTGTATGGAGATCAAGAAAAACCTTATTCAATTTCGGATCGTTGGTAATAAATGCCGACGGCGAGGACGGCGAGGGGGTTGGAGACTAATAACCAAACTGAAGTCTATTGTTTGCACTCTCACTGAGAGTGGTACTACAGGCCCATTAGAATTGATTGATGAACGACACCGGCCAAGTCGGATGGATGCTCCTCATGTACTTGGAAACACTGCAAGACCTTTGCACACAGGGCAAGTTAAAAAACACAGGGAGTGGGTGTCAGTAGATTGAGACCTCCACAAAGAGTTGATCTAGCTCCTATTCCATCTAAAGCTCCTATTCCATCTACAGCTCCCTTGCCTATCAGCATGGGACTATTCAATGCCCAGTCCCTCATTAATAAATCCCTCCTACTACATGAAAACATAGTGGACAAGAAGATTGACTTCATGTGCATATCTTTAACCTGGCATCGGCCGGGGGTTTTCTCATGCCTTAATGAGGCCTGTCCACCTGGGTGTGGTTACATGGAGAAAGCTGGCAGTACTGGCCATGGTGGTGGGTTGGCATGCTGCCTCTGCCTGAACTGTACTCTTTAGAATGTCTTGAAATCGAAATCCCCCTACTCCATGACTGTACTTCTAGTTTATCGGCCTCCTAAGCCTAACCCTTCCTTTATCCCTGAAATCTCTGAACTGCTCACATCACTCTGCTCCTCCTCAACCAACAATATAATTCTAATAGATTTCAATATCCATGTTGACTCTCCCTCATGTAACTGTGCTATTACGTTTTTCAGTTTGATTGACTGTCTAGACCTGAAACCACTTGTTGATGTCCCCACACATACCTATGGGCATATTTGACCTGGCCATCACTGACTCTGCCCCTGTCAACAATTTGCAGGTCTACCTTGGTGTGTCAGATCACAAAGTTGTTGCAATGGAATTAACATTCCTTCCCACTCTAATCAAGAACAAGAATTGCATGCATTTTGGAAATTGGAAAAACATAGACTCAGCAAGCTTGTCAGGTGTCTTCTTAAACCTGTTACCTACAAGCTTATTCGTCAGTGGATGAAGCTGAGGAGTTCTACAATCAATCCCTTAGCAGGGTGCTTCCTTAAAACACGGATGTCACTTTCTCACGCTCAGCTTCCTGGGTTACCGAAGAACTGAGAAACACTAAAACCACTGAACGTATCCAGGAGCGGCGTCTCAGGAAGTCAGGCTTGCTGTATTCAAACTGGCCAATAAAGCGCCGAAAAGCCTATTCTAATGCCATGAAAGAGGCATAGTTTAAGTTCTTCTCCAACCTGATCAGTAAAACTTGTGGGTACTCAAAGCACCTGTTCTCCACCATCCTTTGAAACCCAGGTACCAGTCCCCTATTGAGCCAACTGAAGAGCAGTGTAATGGCTTCAGTGACTTCTTTAAAACTAAGGTCAACACCATCAGGTCTCTCATCTCCAGTTCTACTCTGTCTACTCTGTCTCTTCCTAGTGAAGGTCCTACAGCCTCAATCTCTCTCCTGTTTCCTTGGAGTCACTCAGGGAGATGTTGCGAAAATGACTTCAATAATGAATACCTCTTCTTGATCCTGAGATCCTATTCCAACAGCCCTGCTGAAATCCTGTATCCCTGCACTCAGCCCTCTGATAACCCAGATTACTAACCACTCAGCCCTCTGATAACTGAGATTATTAACCACTCAGCCCTCTGATAACCCTGATTACTAACCACTCAGCCCTCTGATAACTGAGATTATTAACCACTCAGCCCTCTGAAAACCCAGATTACTCAGACCTTTGATAACCCAGGTTATTAACCACTCAGCCATTTGATAACACAGATTATTAACCACTCAGCCCTCTGATGACCCAGATTATTAACCACTCAGCCCTTTGATAACCCAGATTATTAACCACTAAACCCTTTGATAACCCAGATTACTAACCACTCCCTTCAATCTGAATGTGTTCCACCTATACTTAAAACCGCTGTCATAAGCCCGCTGCCAAAGGAACCCACCATGGACCCAAAAGTGCCGGCCAATTACAGGCCAATCAGCAACCTCCCCTTCCTCTCCGGGGTGTCAGCGGAAGTGGTTGCTATACAGCTTCAGGACCATCTCAAATAGAACATCTTATTTGAGACGTTCCAGTCAGGTTTCCGGCCCACAGCACTGAAACAGCCCTACTCAGGGTCACCAACGACCTACTGATGGCAGCTGACGCAAGCTCCCCGTGACCCCTCACCTCGCCTAGAAGTGCTGCATTTGACACCGTCGACCAACTCATCCTCCTCGAACGCCTCCGGAGTATCACTGGACTGTCTAGACAAGCCCTGAGCTGGTTCCACTCATGCCTCTCAGACAGGACTGAGTATGGGTCGTAAGGTGGGTCTAGGTCCCAGGACCGTCACGTCTCCTGCGGTGCGCCACAAGGTTCTGTTCTTGGTCCCTCTCTCTCCATCAGTCTCCAATCTGGGTGTAAAGTTTGATTCCTCCCCGACTTTTGACACCCACAGCAGACAACTGTGTAAAGTGTCCTTCTATCGCCTCAGAAACATAGCCAAACTCCATCCCTCTCTGACTCAATCTGATG
>JACXGI010008136.1:21499-34904 GCA_016801175.1 Esox masquinongy
TGTGTGTGTGTGTGGTGTGTGTGTGTGTGTGTGTGTGTGTGTGTGTGGTGTGTGTGTGTGTGTGTGTGTGTGTGGTGTGTGTCACTAAGTTAAACCTATTCCTTAGATATATCTTAGACTTTTTTTTCTCTCGGCTCATCATGCTCCATCCAGTTTTCATCCTTTTCAGACTAAAACAGAAAGGGAAAATGAGATAGAAATGTACTCATCAGTGCCAGAGGAAAGACGTGTGGGGCTGAAATAGTGTGTGTATAGGTGTCACTGAGTCAAACCTATATCCTGGACTTTTTCTCTCAGCTCATTTTTTCTCTCAATTTTTTCTATCAAGAGGGTCTTTTCTCTCTCTGAGTTCTATCTTTTTAAGTTCATGGAACATTCAGCCTCATACTGGAAACATCTTGCTAGGTTTTATGATTGAAAATGTTCACAGAAGGGCAAGAAAGTAAACATTCAGTGTGCCGGAATACTCAGAATCTTTTCTTGGTTTGTGTTGGTCTGGAGGTGAGGATCACTGCTGAGCGATGTTATTCTCATTTATTTTGGCACTGAACGAGCGGAAACGTTAGTGTTGCTAGAATTCTGTTCATCTTCCGGCAGTGCACGTTGGACAGTGAACCGTGGGTCTGTACCTATTTTAAATGAGCCAATTGGTTAATGTGGCCATACGAGCCTATTTTAGGCCAACTAAACCAATGAAGCAATAAGCAATCCATAACATTTTTCTACATTAAATATATTTTGACTTCTATGATAATAGCCTTTGGTGTTCAATGCAGGCCTACATTCAATGAGACTTAAAAACATTTAGCATTAGAGCTTGACGTGAATTGAGGATTCTTTACTGAAATACCATGAACAAAATAGGTATATTGTAAATGGTATTGCGTTGGTGAGTCCTAGACAGTTAAACGTGTTGAATTACTACCTTGCTGTGTAAAGTGCTTCAGTACATTATAGTTGGAAGAACAGTGATATACTGTATCCTATTCAGCATACACAGCAGAGTCTAGACTGTAAAGCAAATGATGTGACAAACAAAAAACATCAAGTCTGTGGCACTCTGGTGAGAAAAAAGAATTAACTGATGACAGGCCAAAGAAGAATGGCAAGGATCGTCCAAGTTAACAGTCGGGCCAGTAAATAAGTACAACATTGGTGTGTAGAAAGGCTTCTCAAAGTGCACAACTCTTCGGGTTCTTGGCACAGATGGACTATTTCAGCAGACGACCACAACAAGTTCCACTCTTATCAACTAAATACCAGAAGACTGCTGAGGTGGGCACACGATCACCAACACTGCAGAAGTGATGAGTGGAAAAACATTGCCTGGTCAGACAAATCCCAGTTCAATTCACTTGAGTGGCCTGTGCAAACGCTAGAACTCAACCCAACAGAGCATCTTTGGGATGGGATGAAACGGCCTGTTCACACCAAGAACCGGTGTGATGTCAGCATGGACACATCCCCGTGGAATGTTCCTGACACCTGGTACAATCCATGACCCGAAGAATTCAGGCTGTTCTGAAGGCAAAGGTGTCTGACACAGTGCTACATGGGTGCACCCGTTGAACTGACCTTGGAGTGTAACTTCTGCTCGGCTGACCAGTACTTGACCTATAACTGGGCTAATAAATCTCTAACTAGCAGAACATCAACAGATGCGCTGCGTGCTCTGATGTCAACTCCCTGCCGGTTGGACAAACCGTCTAAAACCAAATTACACACTCAGCTTTGGAGAGTGAAATTTGTTTTGGTTTGTTCAGTTGAGAAGGGAGCATATTACATTGTTTCGATCATATTCAAGAAAAAGGTTGCTGTTTTCTAGTCTATGGGGCACTAACAGGCTGAACTCCCTGAAGTTCAATCTAGTGCGTCTGCTTGGGCTGGCATTTCTTCAGCTTAGGGGGACCATTGCGTGCTGAGCCTCATTGTAAAGGTTAATAAAGCCTTCTAGACACAAAATGTCCTTCTTTTGACAGAGAAATTAATCCACCAAGACTCACTGACAAATCTTTTAGTGTTTGCAGCACAGGCCTGTGTCTACACACCTCTATTAGAACACGATAACCCAGATTAACATTTTCATATAATAAAGCTGTCCTGACAACCAGCTTTTTTCATTTTCGCCGAAAAAGATGCTGTTGATTGACAGTCTGACCTCTCCATGCGCCTCCTTAGCTAGGATTGTTTTGCAGGTGTACATCCTGGAAGATTTGTTACGAATAATTTGTTCGGGCAATCTAATCAAAAACCAGCACCACAACCATGAATTGACTCCCAGGCAACTGCATTTGAGGCCAGTGAAACTAAAGCAGACTTGGGGCAAATTGTGTTGTTGAAAGTGTGCACACACCCAAGCACAGTTTCTCAGAGTTCCACTTGGCTGTGCTTGGCGTGTTGTTAGTACTCCTCCACACAGCACCATCCCCTCACCACGACACACTCTACCTGGGTGGTGGTGCAAATATTTTTTTTACAATCTCACTCCCTTTCTCCCTTTTGTTTCCTCTCTGTCACTCTCTCGCTCCTCCCTCTGTCTCCACACTTGACACTTCAGTCATTTCGCTAGCGGTCTTTTCCAGAGAAATGTACACACATTGTTGATATCATGCATTTAGCATCTTTAGTGCTTGGGCTGTGATTTCTTCCTTCCACCAAATACACTTTGATGCTTTCTGTTTTGCCCGACTAATCAGCTGTGCATGTCATTAGCTAATTTCTCCCTAGAAACTGTTGAGTTTAACCTTGACTTGGTCCCTCTAATTGACAGATTATGAATATCAGAGTAGAGGAAGCATGGACTCATTCCATGTAAGTGATGTTCTGTCTCTCTCAGCTCGTCAGACCTCCTTTGAAGGAAGCACACTCAGACCCCTATATCTTAAGGGGAAGAGGAGCAGCATTTCCTTTGAAGATATCTGATCTGCCATTTTGGAAAAAGGACAGAGAGCCCCGTAGTCATACTTTTTGACCTCAATTTAACAGGGAGGGTATTCCTAAAACCCCCAAAATGCAGATAACATTTTTTTCTTTTCGCCTGTCTATCACTGTAAGTTTTTTTTTTTTTTTTACATTTTATCAAACACTCTTATCTAGAATGAATTCCAGGAGCAATTAGGGTTAAGTGCTTCACTCAAGGGCACATTGACAGATATTTGAAATCAGCTCTGGGATTTGAACCAGTGACCTTTCAGTTATCAACTGCCTATGTGGACTATATTGTCTTCCTTTCCATATCTACTGAGTACAAGTGGTAAACAACGCCTCCACATTTAGGTGGATTAATGCTACAGTACTTTGATTTACCCTCTACAAGGCTACGTATAAAAACTTCACAACTGTCATCTCAACAAAAACCCGGAAATAAAAAGCGCAACATTTTTAGTACTTGTTTAATTTCAAATGGACATTTTTTGATTTTACGAGTCAAAAGAGGAAAAACATATTTACTGTCCAAATACTTCTTGAGGGTACTCTATGCTAGTGAGTAGGGAGGTCAGGTGTTTCAGAATTCAGTGCGACTGGGTTATCATGACACATGATGGACCAAGGCCGCCCCATAAGCTGATGGAGATGCCACAACTGCTGGCAATAGACATCAAGGAGTGTGTTGCCCTTTACATTTTTCAGTGTAGTGCCATCTATGGATTTTAGAATTTGTTTCCCCTTTAATTATAGAGTAATTTTCCGTTAAGGCTAACATGATCATATAAGAAGGTTGTGTCCATGTGTGGGACTAATCTAAACAGACAGCGTTTATACACCAACAATTATAAGCAGTCGATTACAGGAAATTGGGTGTCATTTCCATGGTATTAAAAATTCAATCCAATTGTCCTGTTCTGTCATGTTGATATCAGTCAGGATTTGCCGTAAGCAGCATTAGTCCACGGCCCCGTTCTGCCTAGTGTTAATGGTGCATCTGGTACCGGTATCACAGTAAAGTGAATGTCGCGGCCAAGTGCCGCCAAGAAAAAGGCGGCAATCGACGTGACGTAGTATTCCAGCTCACTGGTAAGTGTCAATTTCCACAGTCCACCAACCACATAAACATACAACATACATGACAGGCATGGTATAACTTGCACTTTTAGTCACCCACATACGACATATGTACGACAAACTTGTGTTATTTTTTTTGTATTTTGCATTATGGTTATGTAATCTTCACATCAACACCATTGACAGATATAGGTAACCTAATTTAACAAATGAGACTGAAACTGTACTCTGATTGGGATCTTGACTTTGACTCGGACATTCCACAACCCTCCATTCTTTACACTTTTGAGACATTCTGTTGTAGCTCTGCTTGCGTCTTTTGGATCATGGTCCTGTTGTAGGCTCCATGTTCAGTTCAGCTTCAGATTTTGGACAGATATAGGCCTGTAGTTACCTTGACGTAAACCCTTGGTTCTTACAGACTTCTATGAATGGCCTGAATTTGGTGCGACGACCTGTCTTATGCAGATTGCCATTGGTCTGGATTTTCTTTCCATTCCTAGATGATCTGTCGGCCCGTGGAATGATGTACATTGAATTGCTTGAAAACAGCTTTATAACCCCTCCTATTATTATTTTTTAAAACCGGGTAATCTGTATCAATGAATGTGGTTGGAATTTCGATCAGACATCCACGTGCCCAGTCGTGTACTTCTTCACATGATTATAGATGAGTGTGTATGGTATTTTCTTTGCCTCGCGGTCACTCTCCCGGGCTTGGGTCCAGGAATCCCTCTGTACTTATAGGGCCCTGCTCAAAGTCATGCAGGCAGGACGTCTAGTGCCCACGCCCGCATGCATTCAGGACCTAAAAGACTCCAGGGCAAAGACACTTGCAAGCAAAGTCATTGATGTACCCTACCACTTCGATTGCCTGCCCATTAAATAATAATTCTTCAGCAGACGGGGTGCAGGAAAGACCTACAAGTCAATCATGAATATAAAAACTCACACCACCTTGTCACATCCTGGCTATGCCCCTAGCCATCTCTGCGCTGGGCTGGGGCCATAGTCAGGACAGGACAGCAGGTGGTGCCTCTAGGCACCTCTATCCCTTTTGGTCTCCCTAATTGGAGGCAGGTGTAGATCATTGGTGTGGTTCATTTTGGTTTTATGTTTGTTCATACTGCCCAACGTCACTGGTTGCTGCTTTTGTTTTGTTTCTTTTGATTAAACCATGGATTACAACTACCCTTGCTTCTCTGTGCCTGTGTCCCACAGCCGCACCCGTGACACACCTGAACATTTGCGACATGTCCAAGACCTGAACAGGACTAACAAGTCTATGTACACGACATAAAGCCACCTCTGTTCTGTTTACTGTTAACTAAACAGCTGCACCCTCCTGCACTCAGAGCTTTGCGTGTCTCCCTGCATCTGTCGTGCTCTCAGCCACACTGAAATTACCTTGGCAATGGAGGCTGACGTACCATTTTGCTTTATCTCCATTAGCCAAACTAAGCGCGGAGGGAAAAAGACAGGGCACGTGGACAAACTTCAAACTAGTCCCATGCTGCTGCTTATTTGCATATCACCTCTGCTTTCGACCTCAAGAGAGATACTGATTGGCTGTTAGCACAGGGAGTTATGGACTATCATAAAATGTGTACAGCGCCATATACTACGGCATCTAGATACACCGTAATGAAACTGTAATGCAGAGGCATTCAGAGTCATGACCAGAATTGTTGTTAGGCCTTGTAGCCCCCTGGGTCTTTTAATACAATATCAAAAATAGATGGCATTTTGTTTTTTATCTGATGGGTTTGCCTAACCACGCGCACGGGTTGTGAGCTGCTTGTTTTCTGAGCTGACATTAATGCAATTCGGATGGTGTTAAGAAATGCAAAAAGAGCCAACAAGTGCTTTGTTTTCATGTTGCTTCGTTTTCACGGTGCTTAATTTTCACATTGCTTTGTTTTCACAGTGCTTCGTTTTCACAGCACCCACCCCAAGACATAATTGTTTGTGAACTTACAACAAGTACAATTCCGAGTATAGAACATGAAAAAAAATACTACCTATTCTTCCTATTGAGTGCCACAAACTTGAGGGACATTTGCAGGAACCAATTAATTTTATCAAGGGACGCTGTGACAAAATCAGATTGGAATACAAACATTAAATTAATGAAATGAATCAATTAAAAGGACATTAGCACAAATGTAAATGTGTAATCAGTCTGTGATTTGTAGCATATTTTTGTTGAGCACAGACGTAACTACACTAATGTGTACCACATTAGGGCTAATCAAGTGATAATTCCCCCTGAGGAAGACTCATTTAGCTGAGATCTGGAGGCAGAAATGAACAATGCAATGGTTACATTTTCACTCCCATTGTTTAGTCTGGTCCCAGATCATTTTGTGTCGTCTTGCCTCCTATGTCTACAGTCATGGTCACGCCAAATGTCCTGGTAAGAAGACACGCAGGCTGCTTTTCTGCTGACAGCCCAGTTATTTCTATTTTTTTCTCCTACTAATTGGGAGAAAAAAAGTGTAATCAGATCAACTTTGAAAAATGCCTGATGTGAAAAGATCTGAGGTGACAGACAAGTGAAAAAAAAGACCAGGCTACTTATCCTTGTCGTTGTACAACCATCTTTCCTTCACCACTTTTTACCACGTTGTGTTCCCTCCCTCAGGGAACGACAGTTACTGTATATGCATAGCTGAATGTTTTGGGATCTAACCGATATTCTGAGGGAAGGGTCTTTACACTCACTAAGCCAAGATTGTTTGTAGAGGCTTGTGTTTTTGAAGAGAGAAGGCAGGATATTAAACAGTAAACGTCTTGGTTTGTACTTTGACACTGGGCTTAAACTACTAAATCAAATTCCAAATAATTTAATTCCATTTATCTTCTTTTTCCAATTTTAAGCTGATTGAGAGTGAGAACACACTACCTTTTTTACAAGAAGGTAGTGCATTGGCTTATTCAGAAATTCTTCTCCGTGCTGCTTTTGTAGATGTTGAATAATATTAAACCGACAAATGTTTTAAATACTTTGTTTGAGCCCACAAATCAAATTAGAGAAACGTTTTATTACCCTATAGTTTGTAAAAACATTTTCTCAGTTGACAAACTTTTAAGACTAATGCAGCGGTTTCACAACACTTGGACAACTATTTCTAGCTCTGACTCAGAATGTTTCATAAAAAATATTATCCCTGTGTGATCACAATGTCTTAGAGAAGACATGAAAACATATTTCATAGTAAGTAATGCGCTTGTATAAATGGTTCCTAACACCATATGTTTGTGTAGGTGGAGCATGGTGTCAGACGAGCGCACATGTTTCTGATATTCCAGAGGCCACTGATGCTACAATAATCATGCCAACACATAAAAATCTGTGGCTCTAAAACATTCAACCCCCTGGACTTTTCCACATTTTATTGTGTTATGACATGAAATTAAAATGGCTTTTATTGGTGGCTTTTGCCACTGACCAACACAAAATGTTTTTTTTGTCAAAGGGAAAAATAAAATCTGCAAATCGGTTTAAATTTAATACAAATATAAAACATGAAATAATCAATTGCATAAGTATTCACCCGTTCAGCTGAAGAGATGCACTATGAAATGTTCAACACATATTTGGTTTTGTGTGACGTTGTATGGGTCTAGTGGTCAAAACTGCTTCCACAAGTACTGATCACAAGTTCATATACCAACGACTGCTATTTCAGCAATAACACTCTTCCCTATCTTTCCCCACATTCTTGTCTAAAAAAGCCATACAAAAAAACTGAAAGATTTATCTTGAAACAAAAAAGCAGAGGATCTATATAGCATGTGGTTTGGGGAGCGTTGCGTTTTTCCAACATTGGCTCTTGAACAGTAGCAGATAAACCATACAAGATGCTTGTTGAATTGAATGTATTCGCATCAACAGTCACACTAACATTGAATAATGTATTGTATGAATTACCACGGCCCAAAGACTGATTCGACCCCCCCAGCACAGGGCCCTCCCTCCCAGCAATAGTGTCAGTATATGGGTAAAATCCCTGGAGAAGTCGAGGCAGGGAAAACGCCATGATACAACCCATGGGTTGTAAATATTGTTTTTATGCTCTGTAAGTCATAATTCGTGGCCCGCACCGCCATAAGGCAGAGGCGAAAAGAACACAACAGTCATACATTCATATGCTGGTTGAATAAATTAAAACAAAACATGGAGAGCAAATCTGTCCAGTGAAGTCCATAAAACGTACTGCATGTCACAGTCAGACACATGACCAATGGAGTGTGGCCTTGGAAGTTAATGTATTTATCTATTGATTTACTTGGAAAGAAAACAAAGAACTTCATGTTTAGTTCACAATGTCAACTCGTCATCAGATCTTTTTATGTTCAGTGACAAAAACTAAAGAGCACCACCAAAAACAATTTAGTCCAATCAAGTTATCTGTAATACTCAATTATGGCACGTGGCTGTCCATGGTCCTGATCTGTTGTGAAAACTTGAATAAACATGAACTTCTTTCATGACAGGACCTTAATACCATCTGTTCAAGATCTTTTCGCTACCTTCTCAGTGACATTGCTCATAAGCACCTATGAAGAAAATCTGAATTTAAAACAGGCTTAGTCCCTGGATGAAACGTGATTTGGCAGCGCTTCTCCAAATGAAGAACACCATTTGGCCAAAGGCTTAGCACAGAAATTCTCTGACCTTTATTCAGGTCCAAGTGCACTTATGGAAGGCCAACGTCAATTACATTAAACAACCTTTCTCTCTATGTGGGTCTGACCCAAAGGGGTTCTGGAAAACGGTGAGAGACCAGGAGAATAACTCCCCTCCTCACAGACATGCCTCTGTCCCCTAAACGTGAGGATGTGGTTCTCACTCACAAGGAGAATTATGACCGAACTCTGTAATCACCATTTGGTTCAAGTCGGGATTCCTCTTTGTCTCAGCCATGCCTGCTTGCCCGTCCAACCTTACCTCATGTCACACCCCTCCTAATGCGGAAAGTCTTGTGACTCCTCCCTCTTTCCCTAGCCCCACAATATAGCTCCTTCCTGTAGGCCCTAACTGATTTTAAGGTGCTAAGGTTTTAAGGGACCTTGAACTGACCCTAAAAAAATCATTTGGATCAGATGGTCGATTCTTTCTCATCCAAGGTAACGTTTTCTAGAGAAAATAGGGGCCATGGGGATATATAGAGGAGGCAGTATGAGTTCCCTGTATAAATAAAGGTTGAATAAAATAAAAAATAAATTCTATCCAGCAAGTTTCCTCTGCCCTTAACCTTGTTCTAATAAAGGTATGTGATTCAGTAGAAGGATGTGACCATACCCTCCCCCCGTCAAATGCAGAACTCATCCTCCACATACAGCACTCATCCTCCACATACAGCACTCATCCTCCACATACAGCACTCATCCTGCATTTTATTACGTTAGAAGTCCCCAAGCCGAACTGGGTTTATCGCCTTTTTCAGTTTGCTGTCACCAGCGACTGGGACAACCTGTAACAATAATTGCTGCAGGATAGATTTGTCACCATCGCCACATGAAGACTCTCTCATGTGCTTGTGTTTTGTGCTCTGCCTTAGTATGTTTCTGTAATGATGCTATCAGATTTCATTCCTGTAACCCTGTCATGCCAAAACCTATGTGGCCATGGAGACAAAACGAAAAACCTACAAATAACAACAATTATAACAATAGCCCCAACTTTTACCCTAAATCTGTAAATAGCTTGTTCCCGTTGTGGACCAACTACATTTACAATCTGGGGACTAAATTGTCCGGTTTTACTATCTGTGGGGACATCTTGTAGTAAAACCTCGCTCACGCATTCATGCAAACACCCACCCCCCACACCCAACCCCCCTACACACATAGGCCAAATTTATACAGTCTTTGCTGTAACTCAGTCTGGATAAGAGCATCTGCTAAATAACCAAAATGTAATGTGAATGCAGTGTGAGAAAGTCTTTGAAGAGGAATTATCTTGATTTAGAATGAGGCCATTTAACAAAAAAATTGTGTTTCCTTATGTTTATGTTCTTCACCCTAACTACTTGTAAGGAATATTCCAGTGAATGCTCTCAGTGAACATATCAATTAAACAGCAACTATCAATTATTCAAAATCCTTACATTTTACTTTTTTTTTTTCAGGTAGCAGGCAACTGAAAAACATGTACGTTCTCACACAACAGCTGATGAAACGGGTTGAAAATTATAAATTCAGTTTCCTTTTATTTTTCATTACATTCCATGATAGCTATGGTTGAGGTGATGCTCTTTTCCTGTCTGTTTCCTTTCTTATTAAAAGTCCAAAAGAGTCTGAAGGAAACTATATCTATTTAACAGCTCTCCTACTTCACACATTTCCAATACCGTTCGCAGATCAAAGGCAGAACATTCTCTGCCTCTGTTTGGTGCGTGAATGAATATCATTATTGCCAACAAATCTCTCTAAATGTCCATTCAAGGAACACTTCCCCAGCTATCTAGTGCACCAGGATTGGGGTCCAAAACCCGTACCTTCCCCTTGTGGCTTTCCCACTGTCGAATACTTCTGTGACAACAGTACCATCCCTGCTATAAGACACTGAACCACATAATCAGTAAAACTTTTCTACGTGTGTTGACAGGTGTGGTAAAGGCCAAGTGATTTAGTGTGTTTATTTCATCAATTGGATTTGCCTCTTGGCCCACAATGGTCTTTAGGGTCTTTTTCTCAATCGCTCATGTATGATATTTGCTCTCTTTGCTAGGTGAGAGCATAAATAAGATTTCTCATGAGTGATTTGGCAATGCACTGATGAAGCCTATCACTCCCTCACACACACTTTATTTCACACTGCTTTTCTTTCTCACTATTTACTCCATCTTTTCTCCCTGTCTCCCCCTACATTTTACATTCTCTTCCCACTCTCACTCTCTCTCTGGGCTTTGTCCCCAAGTCCCGAAAGTAAGACTTGAATAAAAAAGACGGAAAAAGGAAAAAATAAAAACTTTGAGACACGGCAGATTTATCAGTGGCTTTTCTCTTTGGTTATTTTCCCTGTTTTTCCCTCGCCCTCTCCCACATCTGTTTAAGTTATCTATTTGCAGTCTGGTGTTACCCTAGAAACCAAAGCAAACAGTGAGCCTGTGCTGCCTGACAGCACACAATACCTCCCTGTCTCCCTCCTTCTATCTCTCCCCCCCGCGCACCCCCAGAGGCTACCCTGCCAATCAGACCTCTAAATTGAATTCCGCCCCCCCCCCACTCCGAAAGAAATGAAAAAAGAATTATGAGTTTTACAGTGTGTCGGGGGGAGTGAGGTGAGGGACAGAGAAGGCTCTGTGGGAATCTATAAACTAGGGATTAGAGGAGGGAAAAAAGAGAGAGGAGCATTTCAACATACTGTAATATTATATCAATTCAACTTTTTGGAGGGCTCGTAATCTTTCACCCCCCCCTCCTGCCATTCCATTAGTATTTTGGGCATGCTCGCCTCCACCCAGAAACTGTGAAATTGTGTTGCATTACAGTATCCATCCAAATATCTACAGCCATATGACTGTCATTACTGTTCAGACAAAGGAAAGGTCCTGGACCTACATCTCCATCTAATGTCCTGTGTGCCAGTATGTCTGGAGTCATTACGCTCACCCCTCCTCTGGCAATGCCATCAAACCTCCAGCGTTTTATGTAAGACATAGGAGTGGGTGTTGGGTGGAGGTGTTGCGGGCAGCCAGAGGTAGAGGCGAAGCGGCAAAGGACGGGGAGGGACAAGGAGTGGAGGGCCATAGTCTGAAAGTTAAATCGGCTCAACAGATTTGTCTTATTGCTCTTCTCTTCTTTTGGACTCCACAGAGAAAAGCAAAGAGTTGAGTGTGGTGGCTCTCCTCTACACATCCTCTCCTGTCCGCAATCGTCCTCCCTTCTCTTCTCCTGTCTTCTTTGCTTTGCTCCTCTCCACTTCTAAAAGTTTGTTTCTGTAAGCTAAACACATATATCCTTTCTCTTTTTGCCACTATATCTATCTCTCTTTGTCATACGCATTTTCTCTCTTTGTTGCTTTCACTATTACTCACCTTTTTTTTATTTCAAGTTTAATTCTAAATGGCTTTAATGACTTGGAAAACATTTGTTTACACAGCCAAAGCAAATCTGAAATTCCAAGTGAATTCTGAAGAAACTGTTTTTGATGTGGTCATACATTTGCCAGGATGACAAGAAGTGCAGCTCAGTTTCCACCTCATATTGTGGGTAGTGTGCACATAGCCTGTCTTCTCTTGAGAGCCAATCCTCCCGATGAGGACCTCTCTTGATAACAAATCCATGCTACGACCTGGTCAGGTATTCTGCTACTGTATCATCTCTGTTTAGGGCGAGGTAGCATTCCAATACACCCTGGGTTTTTTTGGTTGATTCTTTCCAGTGTGTGAAATCGTTCTCTTATTGTTTTCTCTCTATTTTATATATTCTAAACTACCAGGGGAACATGAACGCCCTTTGTTGTTGACTGCTCAAGGATCTGGACCCATAGTTGAGAGGGCTCAGAAAGCTGATTGCTCAGCTGGAAAACACTCTGTGTTTGTCAAACACTGCAAGCCAGGTGGCTCACGTAGCTTCTTTGTCTTCTTTGTCTCTGTTGTCCACACTGAGCTGTGGTGACGATGTTGTCAGTCATTTAAAAAAAAGGGGTTGGTGTATGCGGTTCCTTGCACAGTTTTCATTCATTGCACCGAGCCCTGCAGCTAAGCTATCCAGATAACTGTTGTTTTTGTTCTTTGTATATTTGACATTGTTTTTGGTAAGGGGGGTGGAGGTGGAATGTCTTTGTGTTACACCATGCTTGGGGGTCTATGGCTTATGTGATACCCCTCCCTGTCACAAAAATGTTCCTACCTCTATCTTCGTGTCACGTCTCGTGTCCACTTTGGCTGTGCCTCTTGATTCCTCTGTCATGTGTTACAGTTTAAATGATTGTACATTCAAGTGTGGTTTCTCGGCTGTCTGTTGTGGTGTGTTTGGTATCATGTGCTTTGGTTTAAGTTTAGACTTGAGTCTCTTTGTACTGAAGCTGTTTATCCGCCTGTGAGAAACACCAAAGTCTTAAAAAAATGCGCTGAACGTTAAATCGTTGAGATCCCCTTTGAACGTTCGAGATGTAACTGTCTGTTTAATTATCTGAAATGTCTTTCTTTTTTCTTTGTTGAGGTTTATCTAAGAAAACAGTTTTATAGATAAACATTCGGTACAAATAGAACTGGAGGGGTGGGAGTTGTGGTGTGTGTGTGTGTTTGTGAGTGTGTGCGTGCGTGTAAAAAAAAAAGAGAAGACAGAGATTGAACAGAGTAATAAGGTACGCAAACACACACATACATGTACACACAAATGTCCTTCTCTGTCTTTTGCAGAGTCACCTAAATCAATATTAATGTCC
>JACXGI010008137.1:0-34705 GCA_016801175.1 Esox masquinongy
ACCCATTGACTGTGTGACATCAGAGTGATACAGTGACACATCTACCCACTGACTGTCTGACATCAGAGTGATGCAGTGACACATCTACATGGTGGTTGTCTGACTTCAGAGTGATTCATCTAGAATTTGAATGTGATGTGGAGATGCAAGGTTAAGGACATGACCCCAACTATCTAACCAATAGAATATTTTAGGGTTAACGTTTTGTTTTTGATTGTTGGGTTCCTGATCCCTCCAAGGATATACTATGTAGTCTGTTCTGAAACTGTGGGCCTTCTGCAGTTAATGCTATGTTGACAACAAGTTAGCTAACAAGCCTGCTTTAAGTAGGCACATATTGCTCTATACATCCCTTAAGACCATGCATATGCCTTGGATGATCCTGGGAAGCATTAATACTGAACCCTAACCCTTGGATGATCCTGGGAAGCATTAATACTGAACCCTAACCCTTGGATGATCCTGGGAAGCATTGATACTGAGCCCTAACCCTTGGATGATCCTGGGAAGCATTGATACTGAGCCCTAACCCTTGGATGATCCTGGGAAGCATTGATACTGAATCCTAACCCTTGGATGATCCTGGGAAGCATTGATACTGAGCCCTAACCCTTGGATGATCCTGGGAAGCATTAATACTGAACCCTAACCCTTGGATGATCCTGGGAAGCATTGATACTGCGCCCTAACCCTTGGATGATCCTGGGAAGCATTGATACTGAGCCCTAACCCTTGGATGATCCTGGGAAGCATTGATACTGAGCCCTAACCATTGGATGATCCTGGGAAGCATTGATACTGAATCCTAACCCTTGGATGATCCTGGGAAGCATTGATACTGAGCCCTAACCCTTGGATGATCCTGGGAAGCATTGATACTGAGCCCTAACCCTTGGATGATCCTGGGAAGCATTGATACTGAGCCCTAACCCTTGGATGATCCTGGGAAGCTGTGTGAATGGTTGTTTTATCCCAAGATAATTTGAAAGAACAGACAGGCTCTTCAAAGTGGGTTAGAGTGAAGAATTGTTTAAAATGGAGCCCTTTGCTATTTATTGTTTGCTGTTTTTCTCTGCATGGAGTCTGGACATCTGCAGATAGATGTCTTTACTCAGCTGTATAGAAATGTAGGAAAACACTCTTCCCTTGGTCTATATGTCGTAACAGCCAGGGGTGACTTGGACTTTTCTACTTTTTGAAACAGGTGTAATAACGTATTACAACGTTAGTGTTGGGATTATTTGATTACCTGTAGTGTTGGGTTTGCTTGATTAGGTCTGTCTGCCATTACACCATAACCACTGTAGTGGTTAATGAAATGTACTGTGTTATTTATTTTAACTTGTTTATAAGAGCAATAAGGCATCATTGGGGTTTGTGGTATATTGCCAGTATATCACAGCTAACTGCAGTTTCAAGGCAACTCTTTCCTATGGGATATTAGCCATATATCACTCCCCTTGAGCCATATCACTTAAGTATAAAAAAAAACTGACTATGAACTGTACAACACATTCTGTCCAGGATCACTACAGTATTGGGTTTGTCAACTGGGTAAGCTGTTCATACTAGGCTATTTATGTAGGGGTCAAAAAACACATCTGACATCTGTCTCTAGCACTGAGATAAATATTTTTTTGTTGTTGTTGCAAAGAGATGTTGCAAGAGATGCTTGTTATAGGAACAATGCTTAGCATCTCTTAACCTTTGCCTGAATGAAACAAATGCCTCTCCTCTGTCTAAAACCACATGACTGCCCAGTCAGCTGCTAAAGGATGGGTTAGGGTTAGTGCAGACATCGAAAGTTAGGATTGGGGTTAGTGCAGACAACTAGGTTTAGGGGTTAGGGTTAGTGAGGACAAGTATCTGAAAATATTAGAATAAAAAATGTATAATACAGAAATGTTGACAATTTTTATTCTAATATTTTGAGTTACTGTTTTTTTTTTTTATTTCCATGAGCTGTAAGCCGTAATCATCAAGATTGAAACAAAAAAGTCTTGAAATGTTTCACTTTGTGTAATGAATCTAGAATAAATGAAGGTGTCACTTTTTGATTTGAATTACAGAAAAAAATAAACTTTTTCACAATATTCAAATTTTTTGAGAAACCTATTCTGTGAAAGTCCTGAAGCACAGTTTTTGTGCTGATGCTCTTTCCAGAGGCAGTTTGGAACTCTGTGGTGATGCAACAGATGATGCAACAGATGATAGGCGATTTTTACATGTTATGTGCTTCAGCTCTCAGCAGCCCCACTCTTTGAGTTTGTGTGGTCTACCACATCGTGGCTGGGCTATTGTTGCTCATAGACACTTCCAATTTACAGTTATAGCACTTACAGTTGACCGGTGCAGATCTAGTAGAGCGGACATTTCACAAACTGACTTGTGGCAAAGGTGGCATCGTATGACAGTGCCACGTTTAAAGTACCGAGCTCATCAATACAACCCATTGTACTGCCAATGTTTGCCTATGAAGATTTCATGGCTAAGTGATGGATCTTATGCACCTGTGAGCAATGGGTGTGGCTGAAACATCTTGACTCAATAATAAGTAGGGATGTCTTCATACTTTTGGCCATATAATGTACATTCAAAAGGTCAACGACTGAGAGAACACATTCATACAGTCTGAATGCCAGGTGTCAAAGTCTGGTCTTATAAAACATGCCATGATATCCTGGAGAGACAGAAAAGGGCTTACAAAATATACTGTGTTATATAATAAGAAGAAGGAATGGGAGTCTATCTGTATTCATAAGGAATTTGAATTACTAGTCTTAAGTATTAAATTAGGAAAAAATGTATTATTACAGTTGTTGGAGTATATTACCCACCATCTGCCAAGAAAGGTATGGTAAATCACCTAATGGATCAATTGACCACATTTATATCTAGTGATTATCAGTTGTTGATTTTAGCCTGGGCTGGGAATCACAGGAAGCCGATAGCATAAAAAAGTTTTGTGTGTCTAAACTTTACCCAGCTAATCACCAAGCCAACAACGACAGATTTAAAGGAGCCTATACATTTTACATTGAATGATTATATATTGACAAATGTTCCAGAAAAATATATGTCAAGAAGTGTTTCTGCTAGATTTCAGCAACCATTGCCCGATTGTATGCAATAGAGATGTCGGACTAAAATACATTTCACAAGCTTTTTTACTAGACCACTCCCAAAGTGACCTTGACTGCATTTCAGCCATTCCCGAAGCTGAACTTGTACTACAGTATTTCACTAGTGTTTTTTAACTCTACAGCAGATAACTATGGCCCTTATATAAGAGCCAAGAAAAGATCCAATCCCTGGTTTAATTCAGAAATATCGGATGCGATTCATTAAAGAAATGTGGCGTGGACAAATGCAAGAAAAACAACATATACCTTGGACTAGCAGACTTTTAAGACATTGAGAAACCTATCTAGAAAACTTATTAGAAAAGCAATAGCAGATTACTATGTTAATACGCAATCTACCTTCCAATTAATACTGATGTCCTTCCAAATTCTGGAAAACTTAGTAAATACTATTTCCTGGGTTACAGAACCTAGCTTTGGCTTTAGGTGACCCTAAAATTAATACCCCAAATGGTTCTTTAATAGAACATGTTGCTTCTTAAAAATACCTTGGGATGTGGTTAGATGTCTTTTAATGCACATTTTAGTTAGCTGGTGAAAAACCTAATTATGAACATTTGTTTTCTTATAGTAATAAGTCATGTCTGTTATGTCAGCATAGAAAATATATTGTGCAAGCAACTTTTAGGTTGCTAATAGATTATGGTGATATACTATATATGCATGCCTCAGCTTCTGTACTCAAATCTCTGGATTCAGTCTATCATTCGGCCTTGTGTTTTGTCACTGGTGCAAATGTTCACACACATCACTGTCTGTTCAGATGGCTGGGAGTCACTGACATTGGTTTGATGTGTTTATATAAAGCTGTCATGCAAAAACTTCCTGATTATCTAACAAAGAAAATTAGTTGGAAGAAGAACAGCAGGTACCAGACACACTATCAAAACTGGATAATGTTGGAGATACTGCTGGACTATTCAGAACTGGGTAAAACTACTTTTGAATATTTTGCCCCACACTCATGGAATGCCATTCAGAGTGATTAACTTAAGTTAAATGTTTTAATGCCAATAAGACATTTTAAATTTCTTATGAATTACCTTGTGTAACACTTTTTATTGTCAATTGTGATAGGTTTTCTCTAATGTGTTTTATTTACATTTTGTATTTGTTTATATTGTTGAAATACAGGGTTCAGCTGTAACAGAGACCTTGGTCTCAATTAATTTCTCTGTAGGAATAAAGTTAAATAAATAGGTTATCTAGTAATTTAGCTCACAACTGTGCGTGCATGCATCCATTGCATGATAAACTGTTGCATGTGCAGGCATTGATAATAATCCCATCAACTTTAGATGCTAATGAAATATCAAATTTATAGAGATATATCAGGCATCCTGCATCCAACTACTGGCTGGTCTCTCAACTCTCTGAACACACAGATTTCATAATGTATGGTATTTTTAATAATTATCTTTAATAAATATATATATACACCAGTCAGCCAAAACATTATGACCACTGACAGGTGAAGTGAATAACACTGATAATCTCGTTATCATGGCACCTGTCAGTGGGTGGGATATATTAGGCAGCAAGTGAACTTTCTGACCTAAAATTTGATGTGTTAGAAGCAGGAAAAATGGGCAAGCGTAAGGATCTGAGCAACTTTGACGAGGGCCAAATTGTGATGGCTAGATGACTGGGTCAGAGCATCTACAAAATTGCAGTCCTTGTGGGGTTTTCCCGGTCTGCAGTGGTCAGTACCTATCAAAAGTGGTCCAAGGAAGGAAAAACAGTGAACCAGCGACAGGGTCATGTGCGGCCAAGGCACACTGATGCACTTGGGGAGTGAAGGCTGGCCCGTGTGGTCCGATCCAACAGACGAGCTACTGTAGCTCAAATTGCTGAAAAAGTTAATGCTGGTACTGATAGAAAGGTGTCTGAACACACAATGCATTGCAATTTGTTGCGTATGGGGCTGCGTAGCTGCAGACCAGTCAGGGTGCCCATGCTGACTCCTGTCCACTGCTGAAAGTGCCTACAATGGACACGTGAGCATCAGAACTGGACCACGGAGCAATGGAAGAAGGTGGCCTGGTCTGATGAATCACGTTTCCTTTTACATCACGTGGATGGCCGTGTGCGTGTGCGTCGCTTACCTGGAGAACACATGGCACCAGGATGCACTATGGGTAGGAGGCAAGCCGGCGGAGGCAGTGTGATGCTTTGGGCAATGTTCTACTGGGAAACCTTGGGTCCTGCCATTCATGTGGATGTTACTTTGACACGTAACACCTACCTAAGCGTTACAGACCATGCGCACCCTTTCATGGCAACGGTATTCCATGATGGCATTGGCCTCTTTCAGCACAAAGCAAAAATGGTTCAGGAATGATTTGAGGAACACAACAACAAGGTGTTGACGTGGCCTCCAAATTCCCCAGATCTCAATCCAATTGAGCATCTTTGGGATGTGCTGGATGTCCAATCCATGGAGGCCCCACCTTGCATCTTACAGGACTTAAAGGATCTGTTGCTAACGTCTTGGTGCCAGATACCACAGCACACATTCAGAGATCTAGTGGAGTCCATGCCTTGATGGGTCAGGGCTGTGTTGGCGGCCAAAGGAAGACCTACACAATATTAGGCAGGTGGTCATAACGTTATGGCTGGTCGGTGTATGTCTGTGTTTCAAAATGCATACTTGTGTCCTGCGTTCTCCTGTACTTTCAAGTGTACACTCCTGAGAACACTCAAAAGTGTGGATTGTCTAGTATGCGAGAAAGCAGAGAGCGGAAAAAAGTGTTACATTTGAAACATATTTTGATGACATAATTTCCTCATGACCAAGCAGATTTGGCAATGTTTCTCTTTCCTACAGGGGTTCTCTTTTTGCACTTGCCAGCAAATAAGTCTTTTATTAATTACATTGACCTTAAACTAGAAAGAATAGCTAAATGTAAGAAAACTTTAACAATAACAAATAAGTTGGCTAACAGTAATGACATTAACTGGCTTGCTAACATTAGCTACAGTCATCAGTGTATATTCAAAAATATACAATCTGCATTATGAATGACACGTTGTTTCTATTTTATTTCATTAAAAATGAATATACATATTAACAATACTACCACTGATGTTCACAATATCAATGATGATAAATGACAAGTAAGTAACAGATAAAGTTCTTTGGTCATAGTTCCTTGAGCGACAATGAAAATCACATTACAAATGCTACTAATTACTACTGTAGAATACAGGAAAATTGATACAAAACAAAAATGATAAGTCGTTTAATTGGGAAGCTCCCTCCAATTTGTCCCCATCCACATAATGCCCATGCCCACACCTCTCGGTCAAGATGAAATTACCAGCAAAACTCTTTTTCAAATAAACTAGCTGCCGGAAACTCTGTCACTAAGTGATTGAAGTTGCCACAGATTCATATAATAATATGCATTTCTGATATTATGTATTGGTATGTAGTTTATTTGCTTGCAACTCCATAATAAACAAAATTATTAATATATTAGTAATATATAAAATATATTTGGGACTAATTTTAAAATGTTTCGTTCATCAAATGTGCAGAGGTATTTAATGTTGTTCTTATATCACCTATAACTGAGAAGATATTGTAATCTTCGTTTGTGGCTCGACTACTTCCTGTTGTTAAAGCCGGCAGCACAGCAACCTGTATCCCACTGCTAGCCTCAGTAGCATCCCCCTCCTCTCCTGCCAGCTAACATGCTAACCTACCCTTAACCCTGCTAGCTAACACACTAGTCTGATCTTAATACAGACAGCTAATGCGCTAGCCTAACCTATTTTTAACCAATCCTTCACCCTTGCAGCTAACATTAGCTAACATTAACCATTTTAGCTCACACACTACCCTACCCCTGTCCATAAACATAACTTACCCTGCCAGCTAACAGTCTAGTGTAACATTGACCCTGCTAGCTAACAGTTTAACCTATCCATAACCTTGTTAGGAAACAACATGGTTATGTCCGGAATTGTCTAATGCCCTTTTTGAAATTAGAAAAGTGTCACAGAAAGATGTTGCATAATGTTATATTTAAGTCAATATTTCAAAAAGGGGAGGGTTAGGGGAGTGGTGTTGAGAAGTATTTGTGTGGGTACATATCATGCTGGAAGTGAGAGTGGGACTAAATCAGAAGAGTGGCTAAGCTCTCTCTGGGCAGCAGGCATTCTTCCCCTTCTGCTTTCCCATGAGCCTCTACTGCAGGACAAAGTCCTCTTTGTGTATCTGTGGCTCTTGGCTACAGTGCACAAAGCTTTGAAACATGTTTGAATGATGGTATTTTCATTTCTATCTCTCCTTTTTGTGTTTATTTCCCCCCTTTTTTCCTTCCACACTCTGATGTCCTTCACTCCCTCCTGCTCTCTTAGCAACTGGGGGATGGATAGGCCAACAAAGTAACACCATCCTCAACACTGCCTGCTTCGTACCAACACTGAGTACTATAGTCCAAAGTTCTGAACACTGAGTGCCTTTGACCACAGTCCTCAACAATAATAGTACAATATGTGGGTTTCTCCACTAGCGGCATAACAATCTCGTCATACTTGTATCTGTAATCGTATCCGTATGTTACACGTGATGCTCATAATCAGATTAACTTGTGATCAGAAAACCTGGAAGTCCATTTAGTTGCCAATATACCCTATACCTCAGCTGCACATTATTGCAACATTACTCAGAGCACTTATCAGTGCAAATCTGTGCAACATTTTTTTATACTTTATATACGATCCTAACAGCTCAAATGACAAATACAGATTGCTTGTTTTTATAGCCACTTATAATAAACAAATAACATGCTAATAATGCATGTGTGCTGGCTTCATTTAATTTGCCCACAGTAGTCTGATTCACTTTTGAGAGGAGTATAATGTTTTTTCTTCTAACACTGCATCTACTTTAATATTTGTTATTTAATCTTTGGAAAACAGTGTTCAGTCATTCGCTTCAATAGCTCACATCGTAAAAACAAGCACACACTTCTTTAGCAATGGAACAGCCCACTAAACAACGTGAAACAGACAAAGAAACCATATTATGGCAAAATAAGATAGCTGAGTAAATACAATTTCTAATCCACATATTATGTTTAGATAGCTAAGTAATTATGAATTCTAATTTGTGTTTTATGTTCAGATAGCTGTGTAATTATGAATTCTAATTCATGTATTATGTTTAGATAGCTGTGTAATTATGAATTCTAATTCATGTATTATGTTTAGATAGCTGAGTAATTATGAATTTTAATTCACGCATTATGTTTAGACAGCTGAGTAATAATGAATTCTAATTCACATATTATGTTCAGATAGCTGAGTAATAATGAATTCTAATTCACATATTATGTTCAGATAGCTGAGTAATAATGAATTCTAATTCACATATTATGTTCAGATAGCTGAGTAATAATGAATTCTAATTCACATATTATGTTTGCACTGGAGAAGAAGTTGATCCACCTACGTGTTTGAATGTCTGCGGAGTTGAGGGGCAGGAGAAGCAGCTTCAACACAATGTATGCTAGTAAAAAAATAATTACAGTTCACGTCATTATATGTATTATTTATTACTATTACAATGCATGTGGATGTTTAAATGACTTGTCTCTTTCCATGTAATTAGGAAGAGAGAAAAATAACTAAGTTGATGAAGAGGTGTTGCCCTGGCTTCCAAATTCCACTGATCTCAATATGTTTGCTAACTTTAACCAATCCTTAAGCCTTTCAGCTAAAGTTAGCTAACATTAACCCTTTTACCTCACACACTACCCTACCCCTGTCCACTAACACATACAAAAACTTACCGTCAGCAAACAGTCAAACTTAACATTGACCCTGCTAGCTAACAGTCGAACCTAACCACAACCTTGCTGGAAACAACATGGTTATGCTCTTTATTGTCCAGCTACATATTATCAGAAATGCATATTATGCACAAGGTGTATGTGCAACTGAAATGCTGGGATAGCAACGGTGAGGTTCCTGAGGTAGACACGTACCTTTAACAACTGAAAACTTCCATTATCAGGTATAGCAAGGCAGTGACAGAGTAGTACTTAGTGAAAGAGTTTGCTGCAGCTAGTGTATTTGGAAAGAAGTTTTGACCAAGGAGAGCATGAGCATCGTGTGGATGGACACAAATTGGAGGGAGCTGCCCAAATAAACATTTTACATTTTAGTCATTTAGCCGACACTCTTATCCAGAGCGACTTAAAATAAATGCATTCCTGTTATGGTGTCTTGGAAAACCAACATCTGACAATCATAATAAGTGCACTTTCCTCCATCAAAGCCTTTAGCTGGCAAAGTCAGTGCCAGAGAAATCAAAGTTTAGTGCATTTTCTTTCCGGGTGGTGGTACCATTGACTGTAAAAAAATATAGATGCAGTAACCATGTCTTAAGATAAGTTTTGAAACTCATTTTTGGTGGAGATGGCCGTCACCATCTTGGCAGCGCGTCACTTGGCCTAACTCAAGGATAACCAAAAATGGGCAAAGAGGTGGGCGTGGGTGGAGCTGAGGTGCCTGGTTGCTGAAACAACGCCCACCTAGCGCGACATTACCAAGTTAGCAAAGGCTAAGAAGCTAGGCTAAATGCTACCAGTAGCAGTTGCTAGCCGGCAGTTGGTAGCCACTCACCGTAATATTACCAGCTTATACTTGAGGTTAACCTGAAACTATTCAACAAACTTAAATGCTTAAAATGCTTCAGTGTTCTTTTAATATATTAATGTGGTAATATTGCAACTCCAGATTTTGTCAAGATGATAGACTGTAAAAAAATTGATTGAGACTTGCAAATTAGATTTCACATGACTTTAGTTATGAGCATAGACTGTATGGTTACGAGTTGCTTATTCCGATGTCACTTGATTATAACGTTACTTGTCATAAAATTAAGAAGCCAGCATTAGATTCCTATGGCGACAGCGCCAGCACCACACCTGTCACTCAATAGGCCTTGCCCCCCTAATTATATGACTTAATATAATTTAAATGGATGAGTTATAAAAAAAAAATCAAAAGGGGGAAATAAGCAAAATACACCAAAACCATTTTTTTAACCAGGCTGTAAACATTTATTTCTGCTGTAAATTTGGGCATTTTGCCACAGGGATCTATTGAGATTGCTCCCTTTTGCAGCGTGTCTCAAGTGGCCATTCGATGAATTACAGTTTTTGGCATTTCCGGGTAGGCTTCATTTTTCAGTCTCGGAGTTTGCCCCTTGGGAGATACACAAGTTAATTAAGATACTACTTGTAATTTTTCTTTGGTAAGTTTTCGTTTTCCTGGATTGTATAGTAGTAATTACTAGCGTTTTTAATGTGATTTTTGGACCATAGAGACCATGCCTCGGTGGGTCAGCGCTGTTTTGGCGGCACATGGAGGACAAACTGCGTATTAGGCAGGTGGTCATAATATTTTGGCTCATCAGTGTATACATTATATACAGATTACCTGCTGAAGTAAGAGTATCCGCTGTTGCACAATATGTTTGACTGACATTATTCCACATGATTTCCGGTGACATCAGAGCCATGAACTTGGCCAGCAAGGGAACCGGTTGTGGGACAGAATCTGCTTCACTGGACTGGGAAGCTGTTTCATTGATATTCACTAGTGTCCGAAATGCAAGTGAAGAGAAGGGATGTTTAGCACAATGGTGTCTTTGTATTGATTGGTAAGCATCATGTTGTGGACTGCCCTCGTAGAATGTCTGTGTTGGGAAAAACAAAAGTAAACTTGATTTGATGTACAACTGTAACACCAACTGTAATGAGATTGTCAGGAAACTTGGAACAAACAGTTTCTGTGTGAAAATGTTGGTGAAAAGGCACACAGTCCTATTACAGCTGTTTGCCTGACAAGTCTGTCTGATCAACATGATATGTTCCTTTTTTTTACAATGCATACTTCTGGACCATGTGTTGTCAACGCAATGCCCTAAAGCTCAATACCTACTTGCTGATAGCATATACCCTGTTTCCTGATTGTTCAATCATCGTTATTATATAATTTCTGAACAAACCTGGATGGTAAAACGTTGTAATTATAGCTGTGTACAGTATATATCTGTATCAACATACAAACAACATCAGTATTCTTTTACTTCTGTTAAATAATTTGCATACAGCAACAGCTAATCTGGTCACAATGTCGAAACAGTTAATGTACAAAAGACAGTGGTAGTCCAATGATTAGACAGGGCAATACTTGACCTGGTTGATTGGATTATAGTGATCAGATCGCAGAACTCACATGTTAGTGCATGGTGAAAATGAGGCTGGAAACACAGGATTCACCATGTAATAATGGCTGTATTTTAAGGATCTGTATGTGTCACCAGTGATCAGTTATCATATGAGGTAATCAAATGAGGCTATAAGGAAACACAGGATTCACCAGGTAATAATGACTGTTTTTGTCACCTGTGATCAGTTATCACCAACCATGCACATTGTGTGTCTCCCATCTAGATGCAATGGCTGTTCTCTTTATCAATGCAGTTCTATTCTACTTCAGAGTCTTTAATAAAACACTGTCTTTCTGTCATTGAGTAAGACAGTTAACCTTAATTACCTCCAGGTTGTTGCTGTAAATAAGAGTGTGTTCTTAGCATGCTAACCTGTTAAGGTCTGTATTGCGACAACAATAAAACACAGAAATACAATGATGTGAAATACACATGCATTAAAAATAAGCAATCAAAACAAACAATAAAAAGTTAATATTTCAAACATTTGGGCTTTCCTACAGACCAAATTTCTGTAAAAGACATTCCATGATTTGGGGGCAAATAATTTGAAAGCAGTTTTACCTTACTCTGAAAAAGCCAGCAATATCTTTATAGTACCAGATAGTCTTAAGATTGAATTTGACAACTGCTGTTTTTCCATTAGTTTTCATATAGTAAAGTGTGTACAATTTTCAGAGTGTGATGGAGTGTCAGACTGTGTTATATGGTCAATTTTATATGGGCAGTGCTGCTTGACTAAATATTCAAATTGGAAGACAAAAGAGAAGCAATGGGCAGTTTGTGAAACATTTCCTAGTTGTTAATGAGGGACTCCTGGCTGTATGCCATGCTGGGAACCAATGGGAAGTGGTTATATTATGGGGAAGGGGTGAGGGGGTGAAAGAGGGAGATTGGGTGCCCAATGCAAAGGGGTTCTATTTGAGCTGTGTGTGTGGTGGTGGGGGGTGGGGTTGGGGGGGGCTGGGGGATCCCCTTGCCCTCCCTCTACCTGGGTCTCAGACTGCTGCAAGAGAGACAGAAGAAGGACCATATTTACTTTCCCAGAGTTGTGTTCTGAATGCAGATTTAGCTAGTGATCTGCTCTGGGAGGGTTCTCACCTGCAGTGAGACCTAGAAAGTTGGGTTAGCAGACTCTTACCTAGTGGACACTGGGGAGTAAAAAGTTCCAGAGATGTCTGAGAGCAACAACAACATGCTGGAAGAGAAGGAGAGGGAAGAAGAGAAGGATGAAGAGAGGGATATAGAGAAGGTGGTGAAAATCCCCCCAGAGAATAGGGATGGGGAAGTTCCTGTTAAGATTCCTCCACCATCTCTGGTTATCAAAGTTGGCCAGCTGAACAGGTTAGGAGATGAAGGAAAGACCCAGATGGATGGGCAGCAGCCTATCAGCCGCAATATCTTTCCTTTCTCTCCAGTCTCTCCGGCTGGTGAGAGGATCCGCATTATGCTTGGAGAGGATGATGACGGACCGTCACCTCCTCAACTCTTTACTGAGCTGGACGAGCTGCTCTCTGTGAATGGCCAGGAAATGGAGTGGAAGGAGACTGCAAGGTATGATCCTAGCCTAACCTTAACACAATGTAGTTAATATATGGCCAGGTATAATGTTTACGTTAAACCCCAGCCCATATTCTAACACTTCAGATATACAGCCAGGTATATCCTAACTCTTACTCTATCACAGTATATACACAAGGGTGCCAACATTGTACCGACAATTTAAATTCCAATGCAATGCTCCTTCCCTAACATTTCATCAATTCAATTCAAAATTACTGAGCAGTTCCTAATTCAATATTTTGCAATTCTCTCAATTCAATTAATATAACATTTTAAAGATATTTTATGGCATTTTATCCCTTACTGGAAAGAAGTAAAAAATAGTCAGTTTTTGCTGTAAGAGCAGTAGGTTGGACTCAAACCCCAATGCAGAGACATACGCATCAGAGGCAATGGTTTTTACTGTTGAACCACCCTAGGACACATATATAATATATAATGGTAAGTCAATTCAAAACTGCAATTCCAAAACCCTTTTTCTGCCATAATTTCTATAATTGAATAACTCCAGCCAAACTCAACTAAATGACTTCAATTCAATACAAAGATGTTTTATTATTCAAAGCCCCCTAAACAGCCTAATATGGGTTAAATTATTGATATACATAGCTACGTATGTAATGATTTCTAATGTGTAGCCGTTATGTCAGAACAAAGCAATGAGTTATTCCCCTGACCAGGTCAGTTCCTATCTCCACCTTTCATGATGTGTGTCTGTCTAAATAAAGAAAAGGCACCGTGGAATTTACCCCTTGAAACTGAATGAAATAATTCAATTACATCATCAGTTCTTCTAAATGTAGGTTGTGGAGGTCATTGGAGATCTTACTGGGGTTAGGGTTAGGGCTGTACTGTATTTCAATATTAAACTGTGTCACTTGCCTCACCTGGCCTGCAAACAAGGAGTTTCTGACCACTGGGTAAAACTGGATGAGTCACCCATAATGGATTCATGATATCATGTTGCGGTACTGTTTGATTCCCATTGACATATACCTTATTGCAGATTTGTAACATTTAGGATTGGGAAGTTTATTATCCAACTTTTGTATTCAGATTGATTGGTGGGGAGCATAAATGTTGCAAGTCCACGAAATGAACTGAACAACATGAGCTCAACCATCCCAATGAAACATACTCAAAACTGTCTCAACCATCTCAATAGAAGGTGAACCTGCTCAATGAACGGGCTCAGCAAATTTAATTATACTGTCTCAACCATCTCAATAAACTGGCTCAACACATTTAATTATACTGTCTCAACCATCTCAATAAACTGGCTCAACAAATTTAATTTGTTAGCTCAACAAATTTAATTTGTTGTTAACTGGTACAGTTAACAAACATCTCAATAAACTGGTGCAAACAATTTGATTATACTGTCTCAATCATCTCAATAAACTGGTGCAACCAATTTGATTATACTGTCTCAGTCATCTCAACAAAAGACAATCTGGTTCAACCAATTAATTATACTGGTTGAACCATCAAAATAAATCTGTCTCACCCACTTCAATAAAAGATAAACAATGCTACCAACATGGTATATAAACACTGGGATTATGTGGTACATAAACACAGGAAAAAACATGGTTTATAACACTAGTACCAATGTGGTATATTAACACTGGTACCAACATGATACATAAACACAGGAACAAACATGATATATAAACACTGGTACCAACATGGTATATAAACACTGGTACCAAAATGATATATATACACTGGTACCAACGTGGTATATAAACACTGGTACCAACATGGTACATAAACACTGGTATCAACATGGTACATGAACACTGGTATCAACATGGTACATGAACACTGGTCCCAACATGGTATATAAACTCTGATACCAACATGGTATATAAACACTGGTACTACATGGTACATAAACACTGGTACCAACATGGTATATGAACTGTAGTATCAACATGGAATATACATTGGGGAGAGTCAGGGCTGTCATTGTAATGTGTCTAAAAGCATTTTCATGTGCCCCTGCCTTTCTTCCTTAGGTGGATCAAGTTTGAGGAGAAGGTGGAGAAGGGAGGAGAGCGTTGGAGCAAACCCCACGTGGCTACCCTATCGCTCCACAGCCTGATGGAGCTGCGGGCCTGCATCGAGAATGGAACCATAATGCTGGAACTGGAAGCCTCAACGCTACCACAGGTCGTTGGTAAGAACAGACTTTATCTACATTATCACCAGTTTTATCTACATTATCACCATGTTTCGACTAAATTAACAAGTTATTACCACTGATTACACTTTCAATGTATTATGGATGACTGCATTTTGACCATATTATTATCACTGTCTACATTACGGCCACAAAATGTATTACTACTATATTTTCAATGGCTACATTGAGACCATGGGACCACTGACTAAATTATGACCATGCTATATTATCATTGCATTTCCTTAACCAATTATGACCATATTATCACTGCTTACATGATGGCAATATTAACAGCATCTAAATTATGGCAAAATATCACATCATGACCAATATGATCACTGATTACATTATGACCATTATGATCACTGATTACATTATGACCATAATGATCACTGATTACATTATTACCATTATGATCACTGATTACATTATGACCAATATGATCACTGATTACATTATGACCAATATGATCAGTGATTACATTATGACCAGGATGATCACTGATTACATTATGACAAGTATGAACACTGATTACATTATTATCATTATGATCACTGATTACATTATGACCAATATGATCAGTGATTACATTATGACCAATATGATCAGTGATTACATTATGACCAGGATGATCACTGATTACATTATGACCAATATCATCACTGATCACATTATGACCATTATGATCAGTGATTATATTATGACAAATATTATCAGTGATTACATTATCACATTATTGTCACTTAGTATCACTGACTACTGATTAGTCATCACCATGGTATTACTGACTACATTATGATCAAATTATCATCGACTACATTATTACCATTATTTGAATGGATCAGATTAGCAGTTTAAACATCATAACCTCATGATCAATGACTATATAATGAACCTATTTTTACTGACCTCTCCCTAAATATATCATAACCTCATGATCAATGACCTCTCCTTAACTACATAATGATGTCTGTTGTAGCCCAGTTAGTGACTGCAGTTTTATCCACTTGCGGTCATGAGAAGCTAAGTAGTAACACGTTTTACTAACAAATGTTCCTGAGAATCTAACCAGTCAAATGTCTTACCCATTGTGGTATTGAGAATCTGAATTTTCATGGTGTGGCAAACTGCATGATTATTTAAAAATTTGATGTATTTAAAAGTGGTGGGCAATGATATAAGGAATGAAGTTCTCTAACTCAAACAGAAATGTTGTTTTTAGATATTTTTTTTTATTGGGAGAACATTGTTAGCATCAATCAAATAGTTTTTAGTTAGCATCAATCAAATAGTTTTCCTAGCTAGCTTGAGGAAGGAGATTGGAGCTTTATTCTTTATAACCCCAATCAAAGTCATGTAGGGCTAATTTGCAATTGTTCCAAGTGTGCAACTCGTGTAGCTACATCATAGCATATGTAGCAATGAATCACTGTGACGTATGGATTAGAAGTGATAGTATAACCACAAAGAAAGTACATGTTAAAGAATTATGTGACAATAATTCGTGTTCACGTATTGATTGGTCAATAGTGTTATTTCATGTGTCAAATAGTGATATTTAAAATGTATCTTTATTTATACACAAATACCTAAATGGTGTTCCATAATTGTACAGTTTATTAAGTAGATAGTTGTGAAATTCTTTCCAATATAGCTACATTTATATGGTCATTAAGTGCTATTTCGATGAAGGCTTGAGGCTCCGGTCTATTGACTTGGTTTTATTGGGCTCTTCCTGCTCTTTGTGATTTATCTAGCTCAGTTTAGAACTGCTCTTTCAGCATGGCCTCTCTTGCAGAGCAGGTTTACGGCTGGTTGCTTCTATTCAGCGCAAAGAGTTATCCCCTGTTCCTCGAAAAGCCCTAACCCTAACTATGTTCTCTGGATAGCCCTAAACCTAACTATGTTCCCCGGATAGCTCTAAACCTAACATTGTTCTCTGGATAGCACAAACTCTGTTCCCTGGATAACCCTAAACCTAACTATGTTCCCTGGATAGCCCTAAACCTAACATTGTGCTCTGGATAGCCCAAACCTTGTTCCCTAGATAGCCCTAACCCTAACCCTTAGGACAAAGTTTTAAGATCAGTCTGTTTATTGCAAAGACTAAATAACTAGTCATGTTGCCTATATTACTTCATAGCGGGAGGGTCAGTCAGTTGTAAATAGAAAAACATTTACTGCACATGAACAGGTGGCCAAAATACATGCTGGAATATAAACATAATTTTAAAATATGCCTGAGTATACACATTTGTTCCATAGTAAAATCTGAGGTACAATGGGAAAGCATTCTGAAACATGCAGACTATTTGAAAACACAAGAAAATGTTGTGTTAACCCTTGATAGTGTGAGGAGTCTCCTTCTTAATGATGGTTCTTCTTTTTCCCTTTGCATCATCTTTCTTCTCCCAACTCATCCCTCCCTTCACTCTCATCTCATTGGCTTGTTGCCTCTCTGCAGAGAGGATAGGAAGAGAGTAGATGAAGAGGAAGAGATATCACTTAAGTTGATTAATGTGCATTAATGCTGTGTGCTATGCTGAGGGAAGCCTGTCCCAGCTAGCAGGCCAGCCAGCTGAAGGATTGGCCATTAGAAGCAGTAGCATTCAGAAAGGGCCTTGGGCTTCTAACCTTGTTCAGTCTTCTGACCCTTTTTTTTTTAAATAGACCTTTGTTTGAGCTGTATGGAGATGTCGTGACAAGACACTTGCATGCAGCACCAGGAACTTAGAACTGGCCTTTCTTTTTGTACTTACATTAGGACAAGGCATTTCTAGCCAATCACAGGATTATCTTTGAGTTTATATTTTCCGTTTCACATTAGATCAAATTAGAATAATGTGTGTGCCACTTAATTAAAGTCTCCTACTTTTATAATAATTAGTGTGGAGAAAGTTAAGATATGACCATGGGGGATGAGGCATGGATGATGTGTAGTTGAGGGCAATTACAAAATGAAAATAAAATAGTGACATCTTGAGGTGGATTAAATCATTCATTTCTAGTTAAGTGACATTTCATTTTCAAACCTGAAGAGCTACAGCTTTAAATTAATTTGAAGTCTCAGAGCTACTAAACAACTAAACTAAATGTGTGGATATTGTCACAATGTGGCATGGAGGCAGGACACAGACACAGAGGTTTCCAAGGATAAATGTAGTTTAATTAACAGACTCACCAAAAACACAGTTGTTGACCTGAAAACAATCACCAACCGGGAGCTAAACAAACGACAGTACAAAAATACAAGGCCTAATGAGGGAATAGGACACAGGTGGGTGGAAAACACAGGTGAAACCAATAAAACAGGAAAGCTAAACAGAGCATAGAAACAGATACACCAGAACAGAAACACACAAAACATAGCAATACAAAGACCGGCACGGCACAGGCCGTGACCGGCCGTTACAGATATGCTATTTAGTTTAGTTAGCCTAAACTGATGCAGCATAGTGGCTACAAAACCATAGGCTCAACCACACAATTTCCCATCTGTACATCAAACTGTGCTAACCCTCAACCACATAAACTAAAAACTGTGCATCAAACTGTGCTAACCCTCAACTACATAAACTAAAAACTGTGCATCAAACTGTGCTAACCCTCAACTACATAACTAATTACAAACTCTAAACATGATCATGTCAGGTCATAATCAAAGGTCATAGTTTCACTGCATTAACCCATGTGCCTTGTGCAGTCACTGTATTAAGAAATGTGCACTGCATGGTCACTTTATCATTGCACTGTACAGTCACTGAACTAAGTCACTATGTATGCATGTCTCAGTTGGACAGTATACAATCGCCATGAGGAATGTTTTTTTTCATAGATTTTTTTTTCATGGACTCAGTCAACAACTAGTTGACAGATTAATTAACCTCGCGAAACTATGGTATGATTGATGTGGATGATTTTGCTGATGATTTCTCATGTTCTTGACTGGAATATTTAAAATTATTTATTGGAATATATGTTTCATTAGATGATTTACATCTGATTTACATTAACCCAAGGTCCCAGGCTCTCATTCGGATAATGCACCTGGCCCCCTTTCACCCCTGCCCTTACAGCTTGAATTGAACATCATCACTTCCAGTTGTTAACTTTATAACAGTATATTGTTTTTTTCTGTTGGACATATTGTCGAACTAAATGCACAAATGTCTCTCTTTCTGATACCTGTATTTTTGGCACAAATGTTGCCATGGCCTCAACTTTGTATTTTAAAGCAGTTTTTGCCGGACCACATATGCGGAGAACGTTGTGAAGAAATAAGTTAATTATTCGAAGAACTTAGATCAAAAATATACTGTTGACTGACAAATGCATAACTAGTACAGATATTTTTCCCACCACCAATGTTCTTAGAGTTGTATACAGAAAATTAGGATGTTCCACCACTCCACGTTACTGTGTGGCTTCGTTGTCCGAACAGCAGTCTCTACACACACTGTGAGTTCACTGCCTGTCTATGCTGTTGCGACTATCTTTTTGCCAGACTGAGTGCAGTTTTTGTTTATGTTGCGATGGACGAACTGCAACCGACATATCTAACATCATAAATTGCTTAAAGTGTTGGACTGTGTCCATGCTTTTATTTCTAGTAGGGTTGACTACTGTAATGGCCTCTTAACTGGACTGTAAAACAGCTGCAGCTCATTCAGAATGCTGCTGCTATAATGTTAACCAGGACCAAGAGAACAGAGCACATCACTCCGGTTCTTAAATCTTTGCATTGGCTTCCAGTCAGTTACAGAATAGATTTTAAAGTTATACTTTTAGTTTATAAATCACTGAATGGTTTAAGCCCCGAATACATTTCTGATATGTTTGAAGAATATAAACCGAGCAGGGCTCTTAGATCCATGGACACAGGTCAGCTAGTAGAGCCCGGAGTCCAAACCAAACATGGAGAAGCTGCGTTTAGCAGTTATGCTGCACACAACTGGAATAAACTACCAGAAGATCTTAGACGTGCCCCAAACAAATCAATTTTTAAATCCAGGTTAAAAACACTTCTCTTTTCATGCGCCTATGACTGAGCACTTTTTAACCTTACAGCCTTTATAGCTTCCTATGTTTTTATCCTGTTTATATTCTACTTTTTACTACTTCTATTTTCTTATTCTTATATTCTCTTATTTTCTTATATTCTCTTATTTTCTTATATTCTCTTATTTTCATATTTTTCCCTCCACCAGTGTTCTTAGAGTTCAATACAGACAATTAGTCTTTTTGTTTCTGTTCCTCTTCTGTCTATTTTTAAGTTCAACTGTTTTAATAGAAAAAGTGAATATAGTTACCTGAAACCAAATCATCATGAAAATGTAAACTTCTTTCATTGTTTTCATTATAGGGACTGTATAGCTATTAGCTAGCCATCAACAGTAATCGGTTTCTAATTGAAGTATACACAAATCCATTTTTTATACACAAATGGCATTCCATACACTAAGTTTCGGATTAGCATAGGGAGTATTGGCCACTTCTCACAACAAAGCTGGAATTGGCCCATAAATAGCTGCTCTTCAAAACCCCCTCCCTTGTTCACCAGAATCATTTCTACTCGCAGCCTGGCCAAACTAGGCTTGCCTAGTTTTTCTTCTTGTTTTATCTTGCTTACCAGACATCTAATTTCTAAACAGTGTTTTGGCTTTTAACTATTACAGTAATATTAACAATATCTTTCTGTCCTTGATTTCTCTAATTGTCCTTGATTTCTCTTTCTGTCCTTGATTTCTCTCTCTTAGACTTGATCACGGAGAGCCAGATAGGGAATGGTCTGCTCAAGGCGGAGCTGAAGGACAAAGTGACATACACGTTGCTACGGAAACATCGCCACCAGACAAAAAAGTCAAACCTGCGCTCGCTGGCTGATATCGGCAGGACGGTGTCCAGTGCAAGTAGGCTGTTTACCAACCAGGATAACGGGAATACAGGTGCCAGTTTGGTGCAGTCTCTTTTAGCGCTTTTTTTTGCTGAGCCCTTTCGGTCTGGATGTTTTTTGTTTTGTTTTTATATAATTTCCCTATCAATAAACCCCATCAATATTTTGGAGAAGGGGATATCTGGTCCAGATTGTCTTCTCACCCCAAATATTATTTTTTTGTGTGGAGGAGTTTGGTGGATAAAAATCAGAAGAGCCTAAATTACTAAGAAGAAGTAATTTGGAGAGTGGAATTACAGTTGTTTATTTACGTGCTAACCCCACAAATAGTAATAACACAGAATTACAGTATCTCACAAAAGTGAGTACACCCCTCACATTTTTGCAAATATTTGATTATATCTTTTCATGTGAGAACACTGAAGAAATTACACTTTGCTACAATGTAAAGTAGTGAGTGTACAGCTTGTATAAGAGTGTAAAATTGCTGTCCCCTCAAAATAACTCAACACACAGCCATTAATGTCCGAACTGCTGGCTACAAAAGTGAGTACACCCCTAAGTGAAAATGTCCAAATTGAGCCCAAAGTGTCAATATTTTGTGTGGCCACCATTATTTTCCAGCACTGCCTTAACCCTCTTGGGCATGGAGTTCACCAGAGCTTCACAGGTTGCCACTGGAGTCCTCTTCCACTCCTCCATGACGACATCAAAGACAACCTCTGGATATGACGCTGAGCACGTGCACTCAACTTCTTTGGTCGACCATGGCGAGGCCTGTTCTGAATGGAACCTGTCCTGTTAAACCGCTGTATGGTCTTAGCCACCGTGCTGCAGCTCAGTTTCAGGGTCTTGGCAATCTTCTTATAGCCTAGGCCATCTTTATGTAGAGCAACAATTCTTTTTTTCAGATCCTCAGAGAGTTCTTTGTCATGAGGTGCCATGTTGAACTTCCAGTGACCAGTATGAGGGAGTGTGAGAGCGATGACACTAAATTTAACACACTTGCTCCCCATTTACACCTGAGACCTTGTAACACTAACGAGTCACATGACACCAGGGAGGGAAAATGGCTAATTGGGTCCAATTTGGACATTGTCACTTAGGGGTGTACTCACTTTTGTTGCCAGCGGTTTAGACATTAATGGCTGTGTGTTGAGTTATTTTGAGGGGACAGCAAATTTACACTGTTGTACAAGCTGTACACTCGCTACTTTACATTGTAGAAAATTGTCATTTCTTCAGTGTTGTCACATGAAAAGATATAATCAAATATTTGCTAAAATGTGAGGGGTGTACTCACTTTCGTGAGATACTGTATGTATCAAAGCACATTTATATTTAATCAAATTAAAGAACCGTAAATGTTGAGAACAGTTGTCCTTTTCATGGTTCTGACATAGCAGAGTAATATTTACTCTGTTAACCTTGGATCTGTTAATCATCTGTTACATTTTACCTACTCAGACATTTAAAACAATGACTGGTTAATGGCATATCAGTCAGATACAAAAGTAGGATGTCAATTTGACCCAGTTTCTCAAAGCAGTAAAATAATCTTACAACAACATTAAATATTTCTATCTAGATACTACAAATAACATGTGTTGCATTGGTTATATTGAAATGTTAACCTTTAAAAACCTTTTCACACATTAGTAAACTAGAAAATGGAAACCTGGGATCAAATTAAGACCCTACACCGGCATCTGTTTTATAGATAGGTGGTTGTAGTGGTCAATGTGACATTTTAATTAGCTGTTGGAATTTTCCACATTGATTCTTGAGTGCCACTTAAAATGTAATTATTAGCTGTTTCATCTAAATTTGGCATTAATGAATTCTAAATGACTATAGTGGAATGTGTTTGCGTCAGACGTACACAGCAAGGTTATCTTTGAAACATTGTTTTCAATACAACAGCAACCTGTGAACCATATCTCGCACCTAGCAAGATTCACAGGCCTCTATAGTAAGAAGGCAATCCACCCAAGCTAGCTTAATTAAGCTAATGATGTTACTGACAAAATGTGCTATTATCAAAACTAACAAGTTAGCTAACTCTGCATTGTCAAACATAAACAACATTTACACAGGAGACAGGCATTATGTTAATGTGGTAGATACCACAGCTGCATCAGAGAGCAAGCCTCAAGTAAAAAACTCATCATATTATTATTTTCAATAAAAAATAGCTTGCTAGCTTTGGTGCAATATATTTATTTTTGTACACGCGGCAATCCCTTGAATTTTATGAAATAGCTATGACTAAGTTGCTGGCTTGAATGTTAGCAAGCTTAGCACATTAAGCTCGCTTTCGTTAAATAGTCAAGCGTCCTAAAATACTGATCACTGATGCACAAAGCACCATAGCTATTTGTAAAATGTCCCAACCTTACATTATTTGGCATATATCTAATGGAACTCTAGTAATCCAACATAACTAATGTAAATATAGTGTTCTAACAAAACTAATGTAACTACAATATGCTAACATAACACATCTAATGTCAATACAGTAGCCTAATACAACAGATCATATGTATTATTTCTAAGCAGGATATAAAATACAATACTTAAAAAAAACAAGATCTGTTCTATCTATTGACCCACCCCTCTCTCTGTGACTGGCCAGTCCATAGGATCACTTAATTTTCTAACTGCTGCCACCCTAACGCTAACTGATTTTATTCTTTCTAATTCTAACTTGCATTTGATTCTGCCTGTTAACTCTAATTCCACTGATTCTGTCTGCCTAACTAACAATTTTTTTTACTTATTCCTCTCCTTTTCTTCATCTTTCTTTCCTTTTTTCATTCCATTCTTGCTGCCCTCCGCTTGCTTTTGTCTTTTTTGGGTTGGGATCTGGTCACTCCACCATTAAAGCCCGTAGTCCACTTGAGAACTCAGTGCCTTGTCTGACAGTTCGCACCTCAGTGGGGGAGCTGCAGACCCAGCAAAGTCCCAGCATGGACTGGCTTAGTAAGTCATGCTACTGTATTGTAGACCTCCAGCACCACATTTGACACTAACCCCTATGTCCTCATTACTAAGTAGCCCAACCCTCACCCCTATGTCATCATGGCTAACTAACCCTAACCTTCATGCCTATGTCATCACAGCTAAATAACCAAACCCTTACACCCATGTCCTCATGATTAAAAAAACAACACCTTAAGCTAGAAGCTAGAAGCTTAAGGCTGCGAACAGAAGCTAGAGCAATTATAAACTCTCTCAGCCAAGTCCCATTTAGTGATCATTGCATTTACAGTGGCGTTCTCAGCCTCTTTGGGACCAACCCTAACCTTATTTTCTCAGGACTAACCCCAACCCTAACCTTATTGTCTCAGGACTAACCCCAAACCTAACCTTATTGTCTCAGGACTAACCCCAAACCTAACCTTATTTTCACAGGACTAACCCTAACCTTATTTTCACAGGACTAACCCCAACCCTAACCTTATTTTCACAGGACTAACCCCAACCCTAACCTTATTTTCTCAGGACTAAACCCAACCCTAACACCACAGCAAGTGGATCATCTTGCTCATAAAGCCAAACAGCTCCTATCCCCTTCTGTATCCTATCACATTTAGACCAACCTATCACACATAGCCACATTAAGCTAGAACTGTCTCTTATCTGTCTTCCATGAGATATCTAAATGACTGGAATTCAACAATGACAGGTTTCATCCAAACTTTAGTTAGCCTAGTCTTTCACATAGTTGACATAGATGAGCACCACTCGGAATGTTATTCACTCCCCATCTTTTGAGAGGGAATTTTTGTCTCTCAAAGTAAAAACATATAAAACATTTTGCTGGCTGCATCAAACTGACATCATAACTGTAATTACCCAACAATATGTCCCTAACAATGAGGTACCGAACAGTTGAAATACCACAGTGGTAGTAAATTGACCTTAACCGTATTGCCTTTTGCAGTATTTCCATACTGCAACAGTCTGCCTGTCTGGTCCACTGTGTCCTCTTCCTTACCTTTCATTCTGTTATGCGACAATAGAGTAGGCAGGTAACGTTTGAGGCTGTTGTTCTTTCATAGGCAGTCCAGACACCACACAGCGGAACCTAAGCTCAAGCAGTATGAACGACATCTCTGATAAACCAGAAAAAGATCAGGTAAGATTCAATTGGTTGACCTTTCATTTCATTATCCCAAACAGAGGTTGTAAGTTAGCTGGGGAACCAATCTGCTTAGCTATAATTATATGTCTATAATATGTCTAACAGCGTTAGCTACTGTCCAGAAATGCTAACAGGTTTAGCTAGAATCCAAGAAGGCTAAGGTTGTTAGCTAGACTCCTGGACGGCTAACATGGTTAGCTAGACACCAGGAAGTCTAACCGGGTTAGCTAGACTCCAAGAATGCTAATTTTGTTCACTAGACTCCAGAAAGACTAACAAGGTTAGCTAGACTCCAAGGGCCGGTTTCGCAGACACGGATTAAGCCTAGTCTAGGACTAAAAAATTCAACAGAAAACTCCAGAAAGACTAACAGAGTTAGCTACAGTCCAGAAAGCCTAACAGGGTTATCTACAGTCCAGAAAGCCTAACAGGGTTATCTACAGTCCAAGAAGGCAAACAGGGTTATCTACAGTCCAGAGAGGCTAACAGGGTTATCTTCGGTCCAGAGAGGCTAACAGGGTTTTCTACAGTCCAGGAAGGCTAACAGGGTTATCTACATTCCAAGAAGGCTAACCGGGTTATCTACAGTCCAAGAAGGCTAACAGGGTTATCTACAGTCCAGAAAGGCTAACAGGGCTATCTACAGTCCAGAAAGGCTAACAGGGTTATCTACAGTCCAAGAAGGCTAACAGGGTTATCTACAATCCAAGAAGGCTAACAGGGTTATCTACAGTCCAGAAAGGCTAACCGGGTTATTAAAAGACCAAGAAGGCTAACAGGGTTATCTACAATACAAGAAGGCTAACAGTGTTAGCTACAGTCCAGAAAGGGAAACACTGTTATCTACAATTCAGCTAGTACAATATTAAAGCACAGTGGCTGTGAAATACTCTCTTGAAAGGATGGATCTTAATAAGAGACACTGGAAATATCTGGGGATATGCCAGGTGGACATAATACAGTACATTGGTATTGGTATTGATATTGGTAGTACAGTACAAGGCCACATGGTGCATATCTCACCAAGGTGCATGGCCAGCCCTGTAACCCAGTTTATTAATCCACTTTGGTTCAGTCTAATTTAGTTCAGTTGAATCATTCAATCTGGTTCAGATTTGTTGACCAGTTATTTCCATTTGAGATTATTAAGGAGAGCCTGATAAGGAAGTCACAGATTAGTTTTCTGAAATGAAAATCTGATAAGAACTGTCTCAAGCCTTCTAAATGGACTTTACACACAGGTTCTGTTTCTCTGCTCAGTTAATCACTGATCTTGCAAGTGAATAAGGTGTTGAGCTGGAGACCATCACCATTAGAATGCTCAGACGTTATTGTTCTTGTAATGCCAGAGCAGGTTTTCTAAATTCTGGTTGTATATCTTGTTCTGGCAGTGTTTTCTATATCTTTATTCAATATATTGTTCTGTCTACCTGCTGGTTTTATGTTCTACCTAATAGTTAGGCACACTCCTGGTTTCCCTGATCTAAATCAGTCCCAGTTATATGGAATAATTAACAAAATTGTGAAAATTGCGTTAGAAACAGCATTGACATAAATGTGGCCCATACAGGGTTAGAAACAGCACTGACACAAATGTGGCCTGTACAGGGTTAGAAACTGCACTGACACAAATGTGGCCTGTACAGGGTTAGAAACAGCACTGACATAAATGTCGCCCGTACAGGGTTAGAAACAGCACTGACACAAATGTGGGCCATACGGCGTTAGAAACAGCACTGACACAAATGTGGCCCATACAGGGTTAGAAACAGGTTGGTTCATTTTAGAATTGAAGGGGCATATTGAGTATTATGTTGTTTCTGTACATTATTCACTCTGCTTTGGCGGGTGATATTGATGTCTAAATGCCTGGTCCCTTTTATGTCCTCTGAGATATTGCAGGGCATAAAAATCCTAAGAGGCTAAAAACAATCAGAGAGAGTGTATTGATTTTAATTTGACACAGATTTATATATCAGGTTAATGTTAAAAACCCTGTTAGCTCCTCAATTATTGACATAATTCTGAAAAACAAGCCCCACAAATACAGATTCACTGGTGTTTTTGAAAACAATATTAGCAATCATTGTCCAATAGTTTTTATGAGATATTCGACAAATGCTGACCCTCGCTCAATGAAGAAGAGGAAAAAGTTCACTGCATTATTTCCTCACAAAGTGTCAAAACCCTGGTTCTTAAATGTTCTTTGAACTTTGAGGCAGAGAAATTGGGAATGAGCAAATGCTAGGACTGTCTTGATATATAACTGTCAGCTTTTCACTGCAAATAAAAAATAGATGCATTGTATCAATTAAAAAAGCCAAATCATGTTTTTGTCCGCTTCTGCTGGTGATCCATTTAGATTTTGGAAAATAATAGACGCACTGAAGCAAAGTAACTCCACAGCTTCCATCCCTAAGCAAATTCAGTTTGCTCAATATATCACAAACCCCCAATTACCAATTCAATCAGAGTAGTAAAAACTGATGATGTCATATCCATGGTATAAGTAAGCAATAAGGCATTAGGGGGTGTGGTATATGGCAAATATACCATGGTTAAGATCTGTTCCTAGGCACAATGCATCACAGAGTGCCTGGACACAACATTTAGCTGTAGTATATTGGCAATTTATCACAAACCCAGCAATGCCTTATTGTGCTTCTTTACCAGTTGTTAACACGATAAGACCAATAAAAACTGATCTCATGCCCGTGGTATACGGTCCCATATACCGCAGCTATCAACCAATCAGCATCCAAGATTCAAACCACCAGGTCTATAAGAGACCTATACCATGTTTATAAGTATAAACGTGACAGAATTCCTGAACGGGGCGTATGTCGCATGTCACTGCTTTTCAGGGGAGTCGCTTTTAAGAAGAAAAACATATCAAACTATATAGAATAGTCTAAAAAATAATGAATTATAGAATTTGTTTGTTTAAAATTGTAAATGAATTTGAAGAATACAAGAATGTGTTTGTATTGAAGGTCTCATCATACGAAACAATTAGGAAAAGAATACAAAGTACGATTATTTCTAAGAACACAGGCTATAGTAATTTAATTAGTTTATTATGCCCTACAAATGTAAAAAATGAAAATTACACAGCCAATCTATAGGTGACATGAATTGTTTATAGGTGACATAAATAAGTTATTAAAAAACCATGTGGACAAGGTCCATTTCTCCAAATGAAAAGGCTATGCGAATGCCGCGTATTTGCAGGTCTCTCCCAAGGGTTCTAGCTGGGCTAACAAGTTGATTTCAACACCTATGCATAGCTCTAGTCTCCTAGATTACAGACATATAAAGTTTGTCAATAGTTGGCATGCATATGTTATATTTTAGAAAATGACAAGGTCCATTTCTCCAAATGAATAGGCTACAAAAACAGGGCCACTTTGCAGGACTCTCCTGGGGGTTCTAGTGGGACTATCAAGTTGATGTCGAACTGTCGAGTAGCCTACATCATTTGTATTATGTTTCAATAATAGCCTAATTAATTGGTTGCATGTTTATGGAAATCTTGTATTTCATTTGTATGTTCCTTCAAATTCAACTAAGGCTCTGATCATTCATCTGGGAGTATCGCACATTCATCCATTGACATCATGCATTCAGTGAGGGGTGATTAGCGCCTGGGTACCATTAGGGGCTGCCTGGGTACCAATGCTAAGTGGCGTGTGCTTTTGGCCAATTAAGTCAGAAAATGGGGTAAAAAAATGGTAAATAGTCTCTAGTTTTCCGTTTGTGAGTTTAGAATTCTGACAACGGAACAATGTAATATAAGCCTATTTAGGAAAGGTCATGGAAGGAGGAGGGTGTAGCTTTCAAAATGGCAGTTTTATTTTAATTAAAAACTTAAACGCCAATTGGCGTAGGAATTTGGTGGTTCTAGTCTTAATATTTTTGAGCAGTGTATATATGTGACAGAATTCCTGAACTGGGTCATATCACAAAATTTGAGTTTGGCTTTTTATTTTATTTTATAAAGGTCCGGATTCAGAGCTTTGTAATGGTATATAATACAATACTGTTTGATAAAGCAATGGGAAAGATATACTTCTTTAAAAGTTGATTTAATTTAAGTTTTTTCAGTTGCACTTGATAGATCAGGTAAAAACAGTACAGTGAAAGGTAAAGTAGCTTAGCAGCAGGATTCATTATAAATAGTAGCAGCAGTGTAAGTGCAGATAGTTCGAGTGCAGGTGGACAGCCACTGAGATGTTTAGCAGTCTTACTGTACTGATGGACTGGGTTGTCCACACCAGAATCAGAAAGACAATGTAAACATAATAGCTAGGTATAATCACATACACCTGGATGAATGACCGGTCAGTCAGGTAGCTTATTATCAAACTTGCTCACTTTTGTAATGAAAAGCTAGTTACCCAGCGAACAAAGAAATGTTAGCTAGCTGGTAAGTTAACGTTGTTGCCTAGCTAGCTAACATTAACAGTAACGTCTATAGCTATAACTAGATGACTAGCAAGGCAAAGGACTTTGACAACTTTCTGCAAATAATTATCTGTAGCTAGTTAGCAAATGTTAGACTTACCTGTATACATATGTATCGCGGCAGACGGAATATCCTCTAATTACATACAAAGTTCTTTGTCGTTTGCGTTTGGTCTGTTGACGTTGTTGACTACGCTGTGTGTTTTCGCTACCGTTCACACTGAAGGTCTTCAATGCAAGAATATGTGCATCTTTCATTGTCTCAATCATAGATTCCATGCTTTGCTTGTAAATGTAATCCATGGACATTTATTTTTATACAAAACGAGCCAGCGTCTTCCTTTCGAACACTGGCATTGCAATGAAATGCCTCAATTTTGCCTGAACGTTTTGAACAGTATCTGTTTCAAGTCTGGGATTTCCTCATCGTCGTCCGATTCATCTTCTGAGTCACGGCATAATTGTCCTCCAGAAAGTAATATTTCACAACTTCATCCCACTGAGATTTGTTGATAATGCCAGCTAAATTCAGGGCAGCAATGTGGTTCACAGCTGTTGCAATGCGATTGCAGTTGTCCGCTTTTGAAAAACCCTAGGTTGCAATTCTACTGAACAACTATGGATGTTATGACAGAAACCAGTGATTTGGCAGACCAATCAGAACTCAGTATGTCAGCATGTCCAGCCCCTTCATAATCTCAGCCAATCATGTTTAGCAGGAGGAATCCAGTATTTTCGTTTTAAATTACTGTTCGCATACTAGTTTGTTATTAAGTCACATCTTCAAGAAGGCAGTTCTGCAAAAAACAAAAAAATGTCCCAGAAGATTCTTCTTACAAACGGCTCTCCTGAAAAGTAATGACATGCGACGTAAGCCCAGGTTCCTGAATTCTGTCACAAATATATATAAAGGATACAGAACAAAATCATATTACAGCTCTGGAAAAAATTAAGAGACCACAGCACCTTTTTCTTTCCTTTCCAAAAAAGTTGAAAAGGAAAGTTTTGAGTGAGGAACAGAAGCGTTTAATTTGCAGTGGTCTCTTAATTTTAACTCTTCTGTTCCTCACTTAAAACATTCCTTTTCAACATTTTTGGAAAGGAAAGAAAAAGGTGCTGTGGTCCCTTAATTTTTTCCAGAGCTGTATATACAGTATCTCACAAAAGTGAGTACACCACTCACATTTTTGTAAATATTTGATTATACCTTTTCATGTGACAACACTGAAGAAATGACACTTTGCTACAATGTAAAGTAGTCAGTGTACAGCTTGTACAACAGTGTAAATTTGCTGTCCCCTCAAAATAACACAACACACAGCCAATAATGTCTAAACCGCTGGCAACAAAAGTGAGTACACCCCTGAGTGAAAATGTCCAAATTGGGCCCAAAGTGTCAATATTTTGTGTGGCCACCATTATTTTCCAGCACTGCCTTAACCCTCTTGGGCATGGAGTTCACCAGAGCTTCACAGGTTGCCACTGGAGTCTTCTTCCACTCCTCCATGACGACATCACGGAGCTGGTGGATGTTAGAGACCTTGCGCTCCTCCACCTTCAGTTTGAGGATGCCCCACAGATGCTCAATAGTGTTTAGGTCTGGAGACATGCTTGGCCAGTCCATCATCTTCACCCTCAGCTTCTTTAGCTAGGCAGTGGTCGTCTTAGAGGTGTGTTTGGGGTCGTTATCATGTTGGAATACTGCCCTGCGGCCCAGTCTCTGAGGGGAGGGGATCATGCTCTGCTTCAGTATGTCACAGTACATGTTGGCATTCATGGTTCCCTCAATGAACTGTAGCTCCCCAGTGCCAGCAGCACTCATGCAGCCCCAGACCATGACACTCCCACCACCATGCTTGACTGTAGGCAAGACACACTTGTCTTTGTACTCCTCATCTGGTTGCCACCACACACGCTTGACACCATCTGAACCAAATAAGTTTATCTTGGTCTCATCAGACCACAGGACATTCATGTTCCAGTAATCCATGTCCATAGTCTGCTTGTCTTCAGCAAACTGTTTGCGGGCTTTCTTGTGCATTATCTTTAGAAGAGGCTTCCTTCTGGGACGACAGCCATGCAGACCAATTTGATGCAGTGTGCAATGTTCTAAGCACTGACAGGCTAACCCCTTCAACATCTGCAGCAATGCTGGCAGCACTCATAGGTCTATTTCCCAAAGACAACCTCTGGATATGACGCTGAGCACATGCACTCAACCTCTTTGGTCGACCATGGCGAGGCCTGTTCTGAGTGGAACCTGTCCTGTTATACCGCTGTATGATCTTGGCCACCGTGCTGCAGCTCAGTTTCAGGGTCTTGGCAATCTTCTTATAGCCTAGGCCATCTTTAAGTAGAGCAACAATTCTTTTTTTCAGATCCTCAGAGAGTTCTTTGTCATGAGGTGCCATGTTGAACTTCCAGTGACCAGTATGAGGGAGTGTGAGAGCGATAACACCAAATTTAACACACCTGCTCCCCATTCACACCTGAGACCTTGTAACATTAATGAGCCACATGACACCGGGGAGGGAAAAAGGCTAATTGGGCCCTATTTGGACATTTTCACTTAGGGGTGTACTCACTATACATTTATACATGAATGGCTGTGTGTTGAGTTATTTTGAGGTGACAGCAAATTTACACTGTTATACAAGCTGTATGCTCACTACTTTACATTGTAGCAAAGTGTCATTTCTTCAGTCTTGTCACATGAAAAGATATAATCAAATATTTGCAAAAATGTCAGGGGTGTACTCACTTTTGTGACATACTGTAGGTTTGCTGTGTCTCCCAGTACAGTCTCAAGAGCATGGAGGAGATACAAGGAGACGGGCCATCGAGACAGCTTAATTGGCACTTGCCATAGGACACCAGAATTGGCAGGTCTGCCATTGGCGCCCCGTTCTCTTCACAGATGAGAGTAGATTCACAGTGAGCACATGTGACAGAGGTGAAAGACTGGAGACACTGTGGTGAATGTTATGCTGCCTGCAACATCATCCAGCATGACCGGTTTGGCGGTGGGTCAGTGATGGTCCGGAAAGGCACATCCTTGGGGTGTCGCACAGACCTCCATGTGCTAGCCAATGGTACCCTGACTGCTGTTAGGTCCTCAGATAAAATCCTCAGATCCATCGTCAGATCTTACGCTGGTGCAGTAGGCCCTAGGTTCCTCCTGGTGCTGGACAATGCCTGGCCTCATGTGCCCACAGTGTGTAGGCAGTTCCTGGATGACGAAGGCATTGATCAATCAATCAATCAATCAAATTTATTTATAAAGCCCTTTTTACATCAGCAGTTGTCACAAAGTGCTTTTACAAAACACCCGGCCTTAAAACCCCAAGGAGCAAACAACAGTAGTATTGAATTTCAGTGGCTAGGAAAAACTCCCTAAGAAGGCCGAAATTTAGGAAGAAACCTAGAGAGGACCCAGGCTCAGAGGGGTGACCAGTCCTCTTCTGGCTGTACCGGGTGAACATATTAAGAGTTCATTGTGAATTGTGAGTGAATTGTAATAATTAATAAGTGCCCGTGGGCTGAGTCCAGAGTCTATTTAAACTTAGTCCAGGTCGGAAGCACGACCAGATGGACAAGGACAGGGACAACACAGGGAGGGGGAGGTGTCAGCACAGTGGCAGCTGAAATTGTCATGTATCGTCTTGGTCTGCAACACAACCAGGAGGACTTTGGACCGGGACAGCAACGGGTCTTTCAAGCCTGGTAATCCTCAGGTGTGGGCCAGGACCTCATGTCCTCCTAAGTTTAAAACGGCAGGAGACAGGAAAAATTTAGAAAATGCATTCCTTAGATCTGCAAGGATTTATAGTGGAGAAGGAGAACTGACCCTACTCCCCAGCACAATAATATAGCAGCATAAGACCTTGAGGCTGAGACAGGGGGGTCCGGTGACACTGTGGCCCTATCCGGGGGTGGCCCCGGACAGGGCCCAACAGGCAGGAAAACAATCCACCCACATTGCCAAGCATCAACCAAAGTGACACCCGCCAACCGCAACCACCCTGAATGAGGGCCGAGTATAGCCAGCAGAGTACAGGCCAATTGCACAAGTGCGCAACAGAGAGACAACAACAAGCCAGTGACTCCGCCTCTGAATGGCATTGGAGGGAGGGCATCCCAGTGGCAATGAGAGCCCACCTGGCAAGACAGCAAGGGAGGACAGTATCAAGCCATTCTGGTCACCTTCATGCCCCTGGGCCAGACTACACTTAATCATAGACCATGCTGTAGAGATGAGTCTTTAGTAGACACTTTTTTGTTTGCACTGAGTTTGCACTGAGTTTGCATTTCTAATCTTAACTGGCAAATCATTCCACAGTAGTGGAGCTCTATGAGAGAAGGCCCTGCCTCCGGCTGTTTGTTTAGAAATTCTAGGTACAATTAAAAGGCCTGCATCTTGCGATCTAAGGTTACGTGTAGGTATGTATGGCTGGATCATTTCAGCGAGGTAAGTAGAAGCAAGTCCATGTATTGATTTATAGGTTAACAATAAAACCTTAAAATCAGCCCTAACCCTAACAGGCAGCCAGTGTAAAGAGGCTAGTACTGGAGTAATGTGTTCACATTTTTTTGTTCTAGTTAGGATTCTAGCAGCCGTGTGCAGCACAAATTGAAGTTTATTTATTGATTTATCAGGGTAACCGGAAAGAAGAGCATTGCAGTAATCTAATCTAGAAGTAACAAAACCGTGGATTAGTTTTTCTGCATCAGTTTTTGATAGAAAGTTTCTGATTTTTGCAATGTTTCGAAGATGAAAATAAGCAACTCTTGAGACATATTTTATATGTTCATCAAAGGAGAGGTCAGGGTCAAGGGTAACGCCGAGGTTTCTTATAGTTTTTGGGATACAACCATGCAGCCGTCGAGGTTCACAGTGAGATCTGCCAACAAAGCTCTTTGTTTCTTGGGTCCTAAAATGAGCATTTCTGTTTTTCTTGAGTTTAAAAGCAAGAAGTTCTCTGTCATCCACTTCCTAATATCTGAAACGCATGCTTCCAAAGTAGCTAATTTTGGGGCTTCTCCATGCTTCATTGAA
>JACXGI010008138.1:0-20806 GCA_016801175.1 Esox masquinongy
GGGGGGGGGGGGGGGGGGGGGGGGGGGGGGGGGTCGTGTGTGCTGCTTTGCGGGAAAGCAAGCGGACGTGTGCGTGGCGGGCTTCAGAAAGTGTGTTCTAACCAGAGTCAACTCCTAGGGGATATATGGACAGGAACGCAGCGCTCGCCAGCTGACAGCGTGTGCTTCAATGATGCTATCCAACACCTTGGACTACCGGCCCGCCGACAATAGCCCCAAATTAATGCACACTTCGATAAAAGGAGTAGTCTGTCGCCGTATGTCAAACTATGAAATGTTATGGATACGCTTAGTGTTAAACATATTGTACTCAAAGTATTTATTTTTTTGGTTAAGACACTGTTGCTTGAAGTTTTATACCCTGGTCAAATGTCGAAAAGTATATGAAGAGCCAGTGAAACTTTTTTAGCCATCGTTAACTAAATAGATTACATTAAAAAGTCAAGTGACTGGTTTCCTTTATTGATTTGACATATTTACAGGAAGACAATATTTTTATTATTTATATAGATAAGGCCAAAATGTGTCTAAAGTTATCGCATAACTTTTTATGTAATGGTTTTACAAGCAATTTGTATTATCATTTGGCACAATTTAACACATTTGAGACTAGGCATGAAAAGGGATACCACACAACAAAGTAAATAATCATTATCCTTATTCAAGATATTCTAAATTATTATATTAATCTAAAGTTGTTGTGGAATATCATCGAATATCTTTAAAACAATCTGACGCCAATGATAATACTGAAAGAGCAATAATAATATGATTACCATTAGACGTCAGATGAAGCAAAGAAATACGATTTTATTGGACTGTATGTGTTTTGAGGCTGTTTAAGAGGGAATATGTCACCTCTTTCCTGCAGTGCGCACCATTGTAATTAATATCGTCTTCGGAATAATTGTCTGTTGTAATGTTTGGGTATATGTATTTGTCTTGGGCTAGTATAAACATATTCAAACAATAAAAGAGAGTAAGTTGTGGTTTTCATTTTGCAACATTTTATTCTCAAAATCAAAAGAACATAATCCAGTTAATGGCAAACCACAAGGTTTTTAAAACATCCGAAATGACCTTGCAATTGAGAAAATAATTACAAATGGAAACATTTCGGAATAAATAAATGTAAATCGTCCAATGAAATCACAGATACAAATGCTAATTTTAAGTGAATAGCCATCATAAATATATTGGCCAAAAAAAATAAAAATGGCTAAATTAAATATCAAATTGGCAGTACATTAGGCCTATAAAACAAACAAAAAGGGTTGAGGTGGTGTAATAACAAATTAATGTTGCTCCAAGCCTCTGGCTCGTGTTTTAAAGTGCGCATTGTTAACTTTAGAAGTCTCAAAAAATTTATAAAGGGACATTTACAAATAAACAGTGAAATTATAATCTCGAGCAATACATTGAAAATATAATTACAAAGGTCTGTACATTAAAAATATCAGGCAATTTCTTGGAAGACAGCATTTTGTCCATGACGTGGATTTGGAAAGCCAGTGGCAATGATGCACGCACAGTCGACATGGCAGATGGGTCTTTCCCTGTCCCGAAGAGACGGTCAATTGTATTGGCAGAACAGAATGATCTAACATAAAACGATCTTTATCTAACAGTTAATACAAATCAAACTCTCAAACCAAAAAACATGATCTTGGAGAGCAATCTATCATCCTATAAAATCTAGGTTAGGTCAGCATCAGATATGATTGACACGTTTGGAAAGTCTATGGTGAAGTTTCAAAATGAGTGATGGCTGGACCTGGGAAGTTTGAGTTCAGAAAGCTCGTCTTCGCTCTGCAGCTCCATCTGCATCTCATCAGAATCGCTGTAATGGGAATGCGGGGAGAACTCTCCGTCGCTGCGGTTCGACCGTGGGGAGCCCTTTCTGCTCTCTGATCCGGAACTGGGTGTCCCCGCCGGAGAGCGCATCTCCTGCTCCATCAAAGCAGAGAGCGATCCATCTTCGAAGGGGAAGGGGATACCGTTGAGCTGAACCGGTAGTCCTGTGCTTGTGCCCCTTCGGCAAGTGGTGGAGGAGGATCCCCGGGGACTCTCAGCGGCGGACAACAGGTCACACTTTGGCGAGTCAACACCCGGACCCTGCAGCAGGTCCGCGAGTGCGTTGATGTAGATCTGCGCCATCTGCAAGGTATCATATTTGGATAGCTTTTTGTCATTGTCGAAAGCCGGGATGACACTGCGCAGCTCGTCAAAGGCATGGTTCAGTCCATGCATCCGTCTCCTCTCCCGCGCATTGGCAGCCTGACGTCTCTGCTTCTGCACTCCGTTGCCGGGTTTGGATGGAGCTCTCTGTCGGCCCTCCTCTACGCTTACTGAGCCATTGAGCCGACACAACTCCCGCACTTTGAGCTGAGTTTTGGAACTCTTTCTAAAGTTCGGGCTGTGGCCGGATACGGGGGACCCGCCTTCCATGCTGGAGCTGGGCGAGTGCAGCAGGTAGTCGGCGTGTGCCGCGCAGGTGCCAGTCTGCACAGGAGCCAGCCAGGCGCGTGGGTCACTGCTGTCCATTAGTGCTAGATTTGATGGGTACTCGTTCTGCTCCCCCCTCTCTATTCTGGAGTGCTGCTTCTCGTTCAACTCCTCTGCGTCTTTGCTCCATTCCTCAATCCTCATAACATCCATTTTAAAACCAGGTAAATCAGGCGTCTTGCAGGGCTAAAAACGTAACCAGATATAACAGTTTCTTTAGCACCCAGTGCTTGCAGTGTGTCGCGTGCAGGACTCTCGTGTCTCAAGGCGCCGCTTCGCTTTAAAAAGCGGCACGCGCCTGGTAGCCCCCCTTCTCATTCTGGTCGCGTGGCGCTCTGACCAATAAGAGCGGTTGGGGCAGGCGCGTGTTGGCGACCAATGAGAAGTCTCGGTAAACCCGAAAGAAGTTATTATGCCGGGACTGTTTATGATAATGCCTTGGTTTAAAGACTGTTTAACCGGGGTGCTAGCACAATGGGTTGTCTCCCTGGACACACGCGGGCGAAGAGCTATATGTGGTTTGGAGTGTGGACTGCGCAAGCTTTAGCTCGTGACCCGTTAATGGTGCACCGGCCCAGGCAATACTACAGGCATGTGTGTCTCTTTGGTTCATACCATACATCCCCATTTCTTCACATCGACCGTTTTATTCCGAGTATCCAGTGGGGTTACATGGCCATAATAGTTTAATGAAATTAATCAAGAATATGTTAAAATAAAATTATCCAAGCCTAAGTGTCAACAAAATCATCCTGTTTCATCATCCTAATAATTGTCATGGATATACATTTCAGCGCGGGTAAACGACGCGACAAATAAGAAAAATAGAGTTATTTATTTCACAACCCACATATATTCTCATATTGCATTAATGCGTTAACATAAGGTAGATAGTCAGAAATTCACAGATTTATTTAACCCACGCGCTAACTAGCTAGTCAAATAATAATTCCGTCCTGGATTGGTGTTAGGAATTGAAAAAAGTTTGACCTTAGAACTCGGCTCCTGGGGTTCGTGCTCATTGTCAATTCACCACTCCTCCATTCTATGAATGTTAATGCCATCTCGAGTTTCATTTTCTTTTGTACAGGTTCAAAACCTTTTGATCCGGCCCAAGGAACGCCCTGTTGGTAAAAGAGCTTCACAGGGATCGGAAACATGAGCAGGGGGCTCGACAGCGTTTTTACTGTCAGAAGCAAAGGCAGAGTGGAGAGAAAGTAGAGAGCGAGGGCTTGTGAGGAACAGCGCCCTACGCTCGCAACCCACACACACTGTATGCTTTAAGACAGAACCACTCCCTTCCAGTGAACAGTAATGCTCTAATAAGGATGTGGAAATTACTTTTAAAGGAATTATATATTACAAAAACCGGAGACTGGCTGGAGACTATATATATAGAAAATGTGTTTACATTACGAGTTGTCCTAAGTAGCTTGGCTCGGCATTTTTTAAACTCTCAATTGAAAGGATCGAGTAAATAAAAATTGAGTAAATGAAAGTAATAGATAATAAAATAATCCCATTAATAATAATAATACATGTAATTTGAATGAGAGGTCATAACACTAAACAAAAAACAAGATTATATTTATTAGCAATATCTTCTGATATAATCTTTGCAAATTATAATATTATTCTCTTAATGTAGCCTAGTGAGCAGAAGTTGAAAAAATATGTAAACCTATTTGATATAATTATTTATACATTTTAACTTATGTTAAAGGACTATTATCCGACTAATGAGTGCGGGGTTTGCAGACATATTAAGCATAGTCCAGGAATAAAAAATCCATTGATCTAGATTTTTTTAGTCCAGGACTAGACTTAATCTGTGTCCGCGAAACCCGCCATGAACATTTTAAACATTCGATTTCAACTCGCTCATTTACGATAGCCGACAAAATACCACCATTTCTGAAATAAAATGACACTAATCTTTTCACTTTTTATTCATGTATTCACAATGCGTTGATGCTTGGGGACTGGCGCCTAGGTCCGTCTCCCCACCTACAAGCGGCCGTCCAGTGAGGCTGGAATGGCTCCTAAAGCAAACAACAGGTTGGATATTGTAGCTGTCGATTATTAAAGTGTCTCATGCACAATGGACACTCTATGTTCCATTCGACACGCTTGGGGGCTCTTTGGAAAAAGGGTACAAAATGTGTCCCAGTGGGGGCTTCCAGCGTGATCGAGTCTGCATGCTGCTCACCCCATTCCTGTCTCCGGGGAAACGAGGTTCACTGGAGGGATGCAAGTGATAGACTAATGATGATAGTGATACTATTTGTATGAATAATAATAATATGAATGTGATAATATGAATAATATGAATGATTTATATGAAGGGTGGCTATTGGCAGCTTCCTTTATTCTGTTACTATCAGGCCATTGTGCTACCAAAGAAAGGATACCTTTTTTGGCAGATATATAAAATAGATTGTTTGACTTGTCTGCAAATTTCCGTAAAGACTGGCCTTGAAAAATATGCTTAATCTTTAGTTTTCTTTTACTTTTTGTTTAATGAACACACGTACAGACAGACACACATACACACACGCCTGCGCGCCCGCACGCACGCACGCACGCACACGCACACACACACACACACGCACACACGCACACACACACACCCAGTCCGTCTTGCTCTTCAGATAACAAATACTTGACAGTGAAACAGCGCCACTTTATGTTTTAAAATGAAACAACACAAAGGTTTAAGATGAAATTCCAGTAGATTTTTCACCAAATTGTGACAAAAAGTGAAATTACTTCGGACGTTTGGAAGAAAATCTGCCTCGTCAGATTGATAGGATATATTCTGCAATGTTATACAATTTTTATTGGGGCCAACTTTCGTGGAGAGCCATTATTCTTTTTGACTAAAATGTCCTTTTAACCCAGGGTGAATAATTTTTATTGCGGCCAACTTTCGTGGAGAGCCATTATTGTTTTTGACTAAAATGTCCTTTTAACCCAGGGTGAAGTAAAATGTCCTTTTAACACAGGGTGAAGTTAAATGTCCTTTTAACCCAGGGTGAAGTTAAATGTCCTTCTAACCCAGGGGGAAGTTAAAAATGAGGTTGACCCGCGATAAAAGACAGCAAACTATCCCCAGGCAGATATAGCAGGAAGAGATCAAATTGTTTTCACATAAACCGCAAATGTTGTGTGTAGAGAACATCATTTGCTGTTTATGTGTTAGTTGTTTAGAACCAGAGAAGTGTCAACGCTTGGTTTTCACAAGTATTCCCACGTGGGTCATTTAAAGATGAACGTGGAGACATGGTTTTCCCTTTCATTCCTTGCTTTTCAGAATAAAGAAATAATAAAAGTAAATTACAAACGTTTTCAGTGTGTTTTGTCCCAAAAGACGTTTCAGCAATATCATTGGCATATATCTAATACTTCATGATTGGTTACTGTTTGATTTCACATTTGAATACCAGGGAAGTAGAGGAATATGTGATAAAGCGGTCAACACAGAAGTTGTTTTCTAGAAACTCTTGGTCCAGTACAAATACAATTTGTAAACGTTTAGAAGCCTGGGATCAAGAATGATTGGCGTTTTCTTGGAACCCAACCTCATGGCCAGTGGGGAAACACACGTGCTCCAACAGATTTAGCAAGTAGTTTATTCTGACATGTTGGCAAAATGGTCAAACTGTCACTTGCAAATAATAAGAAAAGCTAAGAAATCTTTCTCGGTGTAGTAATAAAACTGTTGCATCAAGTACTAAGCCAGTACCAAGTCCATTGCTTTAATGGTGTAATGGTGTAACATGCAACTAATAATTGAAAAATTATGTAAAAGCTCTGTGATTCACATCTCACACTATTTATATACACCCAGTTTTACAATTTATTCTGAGTAAACAAAATACTTCATTTACATACTTTCCTGGTCCCACGTCAGTTTGTGCTCCACTACTGCTAATTTAATTAAACTTGACAAGGAATAATGACAGGTTTACCAACATAAAAATAGAATGACAGATTGATAACAACACAGAAATGTAATTAATTCCTTGTATTTCCGTGTGCAAGGCTGTGAACCCGCAGCGATCTCAGGAACATCCCCTGATGAACGTCAGATGACGTCGACTTGCGTGATCTGCGACGTGCTCTCCCAACCTTGTCATGGTCCAGATGTTCCACGAGGAAAGATCCTACTGCACGTGTGTCATCCAGGGCGACTAAAGGCCCTGCTCAAGTATAAACATTACCCAGAATCCCTAACTTACAAAACATTCACAGATTTTATTGTGAATTCTTAAAAAAACAAACAAAGGCAGTAACAATAAGAGCAATGGGTCATAAACGTCCAGAATTAAGAAAATATGGAATTTGTGATTTATATAAGGGGAAAAAATAGGTTGATAGGAAAAACTCATTTTCATTCCGTCTGCTATTAAAAGCTATAACTGCCGACCATATACCTCACACTCAGCTGTGATAAAAGTATAAATGAGTATTCCAGGGTGGCCTAGAGAACACACAGAAGCCGACACAGTCACAGCAATGACTACAAAAACAATACCACTGTAGAAAACAAGTTTATTAGACAAATTATACACAGAAAGCTTTGCCACTTGTAACAGAGGCCTCAGTTTGTTCCGTTTGAATAATATGCAACACATACAACAAAATATGCCTATATTAAATACTGTACATTATAATCAGTGGAAAATTATCAAGTAATCCTGCACGTTCTATGTATGAAGTAAAAAATGTTACGGCATAGCAAGTTGTGCATGCTTCTTTTTAAGAACTTGCCTCTGTTATTAGCCAGCAAATCAAAATTAACTGAAGATGACGTGAAGAATGCTTGTAAGTGGATTTGAACTCGGGGGGTAACCAAATAAATAGGGTGACCGCTAAGTCAATGCTAGGCTCATATGATATACTGTATTTTTTTAAACAAAATAGCATCACATGTAAAATATACATATTTCATAATGTCTCTGTCATTTATACTAAATAAAAGTTATTTAAATGTTGTCTGTTGTCCTATTGTCATTCGATAGCCGTACTGTAGAGAAAAGAACATCTAGAATGCTTGCATCAAACACTATTGCTGTTCTCTACACACAACATTTGCGGTTTAGTCTTAAGGTAACAAACTGAAGGCTTCTAAACAACTAACATTATTAAATATTAATACAGTGTTAGTGGAAAGGTTTGGTTCCCCTTCATAGTAATTTTTAACCCCCCCCCCAAACTGCACCTTAATGGCCTTGTTAAAAACAATTGGCACTTAAAAAAAAGAAAAAAGAAACATAGATAAATGATACCCTTAACAATTACGAAATGATATAGAAAATCTTTAAAAATGGCTGCCATCAACTCTACAGTTCCAATGACAAGAAATCAATCCTATTGAAGTAGGAGACTGGCGTGGAGGAGCCTGCATGTAGGTATAAGGCTTGTACAGAGGATGTTATCTGAAAGGGTTTCTCCTCAATCTGAGCCTAACGGTTTGCGCTTGCAGGTACAAGACAATTAGTTGACTGGAGAATTACACAACCGCACAGAAATGTGACTTTTCTTTTCATTGAGCCCTGGCAGAGGCAAAAACGCAATTAGAATATGATTTATGAAGCAAACCAAGACTACGGCACTCATTAAGCGTTTTTCAAAATTGGCAGAGAAAAACAAAGTAGACAGAACTTTTTTTTTACTTTCTGACCAAACACATTCCACGCATTAAAATTTATTTTCAAAACAAATCCAATAAAATACATATAGTAGCTTTAGCTTTAAAGTCTTTTTCCGGTCATCTTTCACCTCTTGTTTTCGCGATCCATTTTGTCCCTATTTGTGTCTCTCGACAAGTGTCTTTTTAGAGGCCGAGTTTCTCACCTTTAAATAGACAACACAGTACAGGTGAGAAGAAAATATCCGAAGTACATACAATCAATTACATGTCTGTGGGCACTGGTACAGTGCATTGGAATTTATATAGTCTTATGTGCACCAAAATGCCGGACCGTGTCCAGAGCTTAGACGGTCAGGTGTCGGTCTGTGTCACTGGGCCAATGGAGACCAATATTGGGGGCAGGTTTTGGGTTTGGAGAATAGGCATTGACAGGCAACACCAGATAACTGAGTGGAATGGAGCCCCAATGAGCTGAAAGGCAGAGAAAAGAACATCCTCCAACGGAACATTTGTGATTCTGAAACACAGACGGACAAGTCTTTTGTTGTTTTAAAAAAAATACCCTTCTCGTCGAGTCTTTAGGAGTCATATGCTTCTTCAGAAAAGCAGTTCTTAAATGCCATGGAATGATAAAGAGAAAACAGATCCAAGTGACAGCCCCCCCGACAACAACAAGAACGGAACAACGACAACAAAGATTCAAGTCTCACTTCCTGTCACCACTGGATTGCAGTAGGATGAGCACTCCCCCACCTCCACCACAAAAAAGGGCAAAACCTCACCCCCCCCAAAACAAAACCCAAAGCCTCAACCCCACCCAAAAACAGAACCCAAAACAAAGCCGCCCCCCTCCTCCGCCAAAAACTAGTTAACCGCAAAAAAAAGAATCCTATGTACATAGATCGTTTTGAGTGTATTTGTTTTTGTTTCCCTTTCGTTGCGAGGCCCCGTTCCTTCTCGCCTCATATGGACGTGCCCCGATCAGGGTCGTTGCCGTAGCTGAAGTTAGGCTGGGGAGTGGGCTGGTACGGGATGGAGGACATAGTCTTAATGGGGCTGCGGAAGAAACCGCCGTTGGGGGCTCTCTGCCTGAAGGGCCCCCCAGTCCGATGGTCCGGCACCGGGCCGAAGGCGAACCCCTGCTGGGCCTTGGCGGACAGGCTGCGGCTGAGGGTCTGGATCTGCTCCGGGATGAAGGTGGTGGTAGTGATGTGCGTGTTGCGGAAGTCGCTGATTTGCTCCAGGGCCTGCCGTGTGGCCGGCATAGAGTCCATGTCCAGGGGCGTCAGGTCAATGGAGGAGGTGGAGAACTGCTTGTGGGGGCTGTCGTCCTCTGTACACAGGCTGTTAACCCGGCGGTGAAGGTGCTCCAGGTCGATCTCCTTATCATCCTGCAATGGGGGTGGGGGGGGGGCGGGGGGGGGGGAGCGGAGGAAGAGAGCAAGAGGTAGTGGAGGACAGGGTCATAATACAGTGAGGATAGAGGAGGTGGGGGAGTGAAGGTTGTTAAAGGACGGGGAGGAGACAGGGGTATGACAGAGGACACGATGGAGGAAACAAACGGTGAGGTGAGAGGGGAGTGGAGTCATGATGGAGGGAGATCATAGAGGTCCGAGGAGAGAGGGATAGAAGGAGGATCGATGAGCGTGAATGAAAAGTGATTGATTGAGAAGGAGAGTGAGTTGGAGTGACATTGCAATGGAGTGAGATTGAGATGGTGGCAGAGTTGGGGTGAGAGTGAATGACAATGAGATGGAATGAGAGTGATACGCAGTAAAATTGAGATGGAGTGTGATTGAGATGGTGGCAGAGTTGGGGTGAGAGTGAGATGGAGTGAGAATGAGATGGAATGACGTTGCAATGGAATGAGAGTGAGATGTAGTGAGTTTGAGATGGTGTGATTAAAATGGAATGAGAAGGAGTAAAAGTGAGATGGAGTGTGATGAGATGGAGTGAGATTGACATGGTGGCAGAGTTGGGGTGAGAGTGAAACGGAGTGAGAATGAGATGGCGTGAAATTGAGATGGTTTGCGATGAAGGGATGACATGGGATTAAAGGAGTAGGTGATAGTGGGGGAGGAGAGGAGAGACAGGGAGGGACAGAGAAGCACAGTCTGAGCTGCAGTAAGGAGAACACACAATCAGACACATCTCTACAGGGCCAATAGGGGGCACTGCTGTTCCTCTGGAATCCAAACACACACACATCAAGCTGAGGGAAACGTGCTATTGGATTTCAGCGTGCCATGCTGAACAACCAATCAAGCTTTACAATGGTCTCATTTATTATGGACCACTTATGGAGCCATTCGGTGATAACATTTTTTTATTACAAATGTGGCTTAATGGTCAGATTAGGTGTTTTTGTTGTTGCTGCAACACAATTGTATATCTCGTTGTTATAGAGACAAAGGTGTGCATATGTTTGAATCTACACAATAGCTAAATTGCAAGGTCCATTTATTACATTAACTCTTTTGTGAATCCAGTGATTCTTTTTGAAGGGAAAAGGATTTAACCATCTTTCCCAAATGTTATTGTGGTTACAAAAATAGATTAGCAAAATAAATAGCTGATACATACATATATGAAGCACTAATACATCCACATAAAATGATTGGTCCACAGCTTTGAGATGGTCACACTAAGAGAAAGGTGTCTCATGCTTATACTGGAAGGGTGGAGGCTTGGCTTGTGTGATGGCTGGGGGGTACAAGGAGGAGTGGAAGTGGGGGGACACTGTGCTTCCTCATTTTGGGAGAGGGCATCTCCAAGGAGGGGAACAGACACTGAGTCACAGACAGAGCTACTGACCACATGGGCTGTAGGGGGGTCTTGCCCTGGCCGTGTTGGGGGGGGGGGCAGAGGGGACAATTGTAACCCGCTCCATCTCACAGGCGGAAGGGGCAGGAGAAGGTGCGGTCTGTAGTGACCTGGTCACACCACAAACCGAGAAGGGGGAGTGGGGGGGTGAGGGACGAAGGGATGAGGTGGTGAGAGAGAATAGTCAGTCTGTTGGCTGTGAGAGCCAGGGTACTTGATGGGTATCTAGTGCCCCATCAGGGCATGGGGTTGGGGGTGGGGAGAGTAGCAGTACGTTGCCAAATATAAGACAGACTTCATCACTGGTACTGGCCTCTGTTTCAATCAGACTGACGTGAAGGCCTCATTTTTGGGAGAAGACCCCTTACATTCAAGTCTTACACCTGTATATGTTTTCATTCAAACTCACAGGTCCGTTCTGCGGCGAAACGTGCAGTCATCAGAATCAGGAGGACCTCTATTCGCTAAGTAAGTGTTCACATACTCTATCCTGAGCTTTGTTCAGAGACGGCATCCTGTGAGCCCTCTAGTGGAGAAAAGGCATTACAGTTCATATAGTGGGTAGACAGGCAACGCCGGTTACTACAGCTCTCTGAGACGGCTCTAGCAAACCTCTCAGGGTTGTGGTTCCTGTTCAAAGGGCCCCGTCAGAGGTACAACCCGGAGGTTGGAGGGGAGGCTGTGAAAGCGGTCGTCCTCATTTCGGGGATGACCCGGGAGAGGTCGTCGCTGGGTCTGAACGCGTGTTGGACCGAGGCCCACGGGGCGTCTCGGCATGCTGGGGGCGCAGGGTAATGGATGGGAGGGGCGGTCCCGGTAGTGTTCAGGGGCGTGTCATTGGGGGTGTTGTGTCGGCGGTGGCGTGGTTCAGCTTGCCTGGCCGGAGTTCCGTCAGCGTGGGACTGTGTGTCGTTGTGTTTGTGCGTGGATCAGAGAGATGGACAGACAGACAGAGGATGAAAGCAGGCATATGAGGGGGGTAAAGGAGGGGGGCGGGGTTGTCAGAGGAGAGGTGGGGGTGAGTAGAAGAGACAGCAGTCAGCACACGCACACACAGACAGAGACTTTTATGGGGCGTTTAAACGTTCGAGGAGGAGCCTTCAGAGATGTACCTGGAAGGGTGAGATGTTAAAATGGCATTTTTGTATTGCTCTCCCTCGCCCGCTTTAACCTCAACACAGTGTACTTATCTACAAAACAAAACAAAAAGGGAATGAGCGCTTTCAGCCAACAGGGACAATAAATCAGACATGATCAAACATCCTGTGCTCAGCATCGTAAACAGAGACTGACCCCCCCCCCACCAACCCACACATACTGCATAGCCAACCACCCAAACCTCCCAGGTAACATTGTTATCGGTGGTACATATACGCGGTAATTGGGATAAAGATTGTCTTTGTGTTCTGCCCAGTGTAATGGAATTAATGGTTTGTGTAGAACCCAGCAAGACGTGAGACAACAGCCAACACGGTTCTTGACAGACTCGGTTGTACGGCAGAACAGGGCCATAACTGTGTGGGAAATGAATCCGGCAACCAGGACGCACTGCAATGCTTTCATTAAAGACATCCCACAATACCAGGTCCTCTATTGGCTAATGCCAGTACTGTATTGTTGAATACTCGTTTCTGATTGGCCAGAAGGGCATTCTAGAATGGAACAGGACTGAAGTGGTGTGACGAGTAGTGCAGCTATAACTCTGATGTGTCCTACGGACCTGTTAATCACATGGGCCTCAGAACAGTGTTAAATATTACACAACACAAAACACGACTCCGAACACAGCACAACACAAAACACAGCACAGCACAACACAACACAAAACACTGAGTGATTACACAGAAGCAGAGGCCTGGACAGAGACAGACCTCCAGGACATGTACAGTATGCAAGATACTGTGTACTGGGGGGAAAGTGGAGACGTGAACACAGGCGTCCCCAGGCAGCGAACATGGTTTTGGGTCGGAGATCAGTGAGAGCTGGGTGTCTGTCTGGACCCCAGGTGGAGGAGGACAGGGACTAGGTGGGTTTGTTGTGTGTGTGTGTGTGTGTGTGTGTGTGCGAAGAGAGCAGTCATACCGTACATTATTATAACCTTATTGTAACATTTGGGTATGTGGGTGACACGCTCCTGAATTTGACTGATGAAAGACAACAAGTGCTGGAAATCATTGAGGCGTTTTGAAGAACGGGCCAGCAGCAGCACTTGGCCTTCACTTGACTCATTTCCTCCGAGTGTCGGGAGAGCGTCTCCACATGGAGTCTAACGATGACTTGATTGCGACCGGTGATTGATATCCCCGCGGTGACGGCAGCTGTGCCCGTCCCCCGTCCCACACACACACACACACACACGTAGTTCCCTGGATGAGTGTTTCCGAGGGAGCCAGGGAGCATTTATAACCACGCTTAAAGTTCACCTATTCCCTACGTAGTGCACTCCTATGAGAGGGCAGCAGTGGCGCAGGCCACTTAGGAAGTCGCTGGCTGATGTCCTCTTCAATGCAGACCCCCCCCCCCAGCATGGACACAGAGGACCGGGCCCAGCAGGATGTGACCTGAGCTCCACGACCACCGCTGACCCCCGCCGGCTGTGATCATGCTCCGTAACCACGGTGACCATCGTCGCCGTAGGCCATGTGCGGGGTGAAGTGTGGGGAACTATCAGAGGTGACATGGACACGAGCCGCTACCTTCGCCATGGCGGTAGTGGGCTACCCACTGCTCATTATACCATAAGACATACTATGCAATACTCCGCAGCAGGTTCTGTGTGAATCAGATGTAACAAAGTTGGATATTTCAATAGGGTGCGTGCTGAGAAAGCAGATCACTACGCATGTCCGGCTGTTTTGCGTTATCCATGCCAAAACAGCCATTAGAAATTCATCAGTTCAGCATCAGAATGCTGATTGGCAGACAGCTGTGGCACATGAGCGAGTATTCCCAATTGTGTTGGTAACCAGTTTACAAAGGCACCTCGACGGGGTTTGTTATAAATTGCCAATGTACCACGGCTACAGGCTGTTTCCAGGCACTCGGAACTGAGTTGTGCCCAACAACACCCCTCAGCCGTGTTATACTGGCCATGCAACACACACCCCTAGTGATTAAACACCCAATAAACAATATCCACGTATAACCTAGTCAAAGTAAAGGTAACTGATCTGACTATCTGAGAGCTGAATGAAGTGACCGGCCGAACACATTGATTTCTCAGTGCTCTTTGTCACAAAGACCTTGAACCCCAGGCACCTGAGTTGGGAGGTACGAACACGCTGCCGCTCCAGGACCACATGCAGATGGGCGCACCGGTCACCCCGACACATGAAAGCAGCTGTGATGGCAGGGGGTCATGGGTAGGGGCGGAGGCACGGGGTGGGGTGCTATGATGAGGAACAGAGCCGAGGAGGCCTCGCTGCCCTGATCACAAGCCTTCATTACTGCCGACGAGATGAAACGGGCGTGCTGTTGAGCTCACAGTTCCCCGTGGCGTTGCTCTGATGTCGCGGACAGTCAGGACAGCCGCTGAAATGACCAGGGAGGGGAGGGGGAGGTGGGCAGAGGAGACGTGACGAGAGGAGGGAACGAGAGAGGAGAGGTGAGGAGAGGGGGTCGAGCAGAGGGAGGAGTGGAGAGGACTGGAGATGAAGAAGCGAAAGGGAGAATCTACTTGTGGCTAGATAGGGAGATTGAGAGGGATTTCCTCTAACCCATAACTACTTCAATAAAACTTAGTCATACCTGGCAGCTTGCTAGATTCAGCTTGAATTGTTTCGAGCCATGACTACACCACCATAGGAGCTGTGCAAATGTACACAGATACTGTGTGACAATATGAAAGCAGAGTCTACTTTTAACAGGTAACATTAACAAACCTATCATTACCAGCAACATGGAATATTGTAGGTGAAAATGAATGTGTTTTAAATTGTGAATAACTACAATCTCAGAAGTAAATTCACCCTCTTCCAAGGATTTTGTACTGTATTAGAAAATACTTTCCCAATAAAGCCTAATATGTCATAATTTGGTGCCACTCCAGGGTTCGATTTTATTCGCGATTGTAACTATAGACATGAACAATTACCACGTAAATGCAGTGTTAATGTATATATATACAGTACCCAAAAAAAGTTTGGACACACTTACCCATTCAGGTTAATGGATAAGTGTGCCCAAACCTTTGACTGGAATTGTATACATAGTTTTTTTTATATTACTTTCATCTTGTTAGCACATTTGCATCCGCTATTAGTATAGCTGAATAAGAGTTCACAGTCCTGGAGACACTGGTCAAATGATAGCGACTACACGATTCCTTGGGTCTAGAACTGATCAAAACACCTTAGCTATGCCTACCTGTTAATCACGGGGACAAGTGGAAGAAGATATTCGGCAGAGTACTACAGATGTGCTAAGCCTGGCTGCACCTTGTGTGAGTAGTCAAAATGCAGAGAGACATCCGCATTAAACACAAACCTTTCACATTGGATTCATGTACTTTTCTGCTTTAAGCTAGTAAGCTTTAGTATCTACGGTGATGCTGACACTTCAGATGTCTCTGGGAGTCTGCATTTATGTCTCTGTAAAGAAAAGGACGGGCCACAGGGCACTTTAAGCAAATGAGAAATGGGCTGGTCCCTCTCTGGCCTCGTGGGCCTGTCTGAATTTAGGTTTATGTGTGGAAATAAATTTTTTTTTAAGGACATTAACTCACAGCATGCCAGAGCAATTTAACTGGCTGTCTTTACATCATATATACTTAGACTTTGAACAACAACCCCATTTCGAAAATAGTTGGGACGCTGCGTAAAATGCAAATGAAACAGAATGCAATGATGTGCAAATAATTTATCCCTATATAAAATAGTACAAAGACAACATATCAAATGTTAAAACTGAGAATTTTTTTTGTTTTTGAAAAGAATCGTCTAATTTTTTTTGTCGTATTTTTTGTTTCATAATGCACCAGATGTTTTCAATGGGTGACAGGTCTGGACAGTTTAGCACGCGGACTCTTTTACTACAGAGCCATGCTGTTGGAGTACGTGCAGAATGTGGTTTGGCATTGTCTTGCGGAAATAAGCAAGTCCTTCCCTGAAAAAGACGTAGTCTGGATGGCAGCATATGTTGCTCCAAAATCTGTACATATTGTTCAGCATTAATGGTGCCTTCACAGATGTGCAAGTCACCCACGCCATGTGCACTAATGCACCCCCATACCATCACGGATGCTGGCTTTTGAACTGTGCGTTGATAACAAGCCAGATGGTCCCTCTCCTCTTTAGTCCAAAGGACACGGCGTCCATGATTCCCAAAAGGATGCTACAATCCAAATGAGCCGTAGTCCAAAATGACCCCTACACTGAGTCTCAAATGACCTTCACTTCCAAATTACCCAACTATGAGTGTCGAATGGCCCCTACTCCCAAATGACCTCTATCCTGAGTCCCAAATGACACATACTCCAAAAATGACCCCATACTCTGAGTCCCAAATATGCCCTGGTCAAAAGTACTGCCCTATATGGTAATAAGAGTGCCATGAGAACGCTTCATGTGTCACGCGCTGTCTCAGCAACAGGTGTCAGTTAAGATTCCCACAGCGTTGGTAGTTCCAGTGGCACAAAGGAAGGAGTCCTGTAGGGTGCCTGGGTTTTTAGTCCATGAAGTCCAGTTTGTTTAGTAGCCTGTCGTGCCAGCTGTACACTGGCAGCTAGGACCCAACAGCCAGGAAGCGACCGACTTGACTGATGGGTTAGAAACATCTCCCCCGACAGACCTGTAACATCGTGAAGCTGACACCATGTACAGAAACACGCACAGCCATGTCACGTGTCCCCAAGACCCCGCTCCTCAACCACCCCGGCCTCCCCCCAGCTCCTCACCTCCTTGGAGGGAACTCGCGAGCCCTTCCTCCTGGTCCACCACGTCTCCACCATGGCAATGAGACAGGAGAGCACCACACCAGCCGCCAGCACGCAAAACACGCCGGCAAAGCTGTGGATGTCCAGGGCTCCGCCGCGGTGTTTGGTGTGGACGGCCGAGTACAGGTCACAGGGGCTGTCTCTGGGCCACCACTTCAGCTTCAGGATATCCATGTCTCCGTTCTGCTGCAGCTCCAGGATTCTGATACACACACACGCACACACACACACACACACACACACACACACACACACACACACACACACACACACACACAGACGAAAACAAACACACACGGATGGATGCACACGTGCGTGTACACAGATGGACACGCGCACACACACAAACAAATGAAAACAAACACACACACAGATGGATGCACACGTGCGTGTACACAAACGGACACGCACACACACACACAGAAGAAAACAAACACACACACAGATGGATGCACACGTGCGTGTACACAAACGGACACGCACACACACGCACAGACGAAAACAAACAAACACAGATGGATGCACACGTGCGTGTACACAAATGGACACGCACACACACACACAGACGAAAACAAACACACACGGATGGATGCACACGTGCGTGTACACAAACGGACCAGCACACACACACACACACACACACACACACACAGACGAAAACAAACACACACGGATGGATGCACACGTGCGTGTACACAGACAGACACACATACACACACAGGCACAGAAAACACAAAGATTTCAAGAAATTGAGTACAGATATATGGTACGGTGTGTGGGTGAGAACCTCATTTAATCTCATTCAGATGGGACCGCACCTTAGCTTCTTCAGGTTGTGGCAATAATCTTGTTTCGAAGAGTCCATAGCTTTGACTCAGAAACATGTGCTGATAATTCTGGCTAGACTAAAATGTAAGTATTGAATTTGTTTTTTCCTTTTTTTATACAAGCTGAGACCTAGATCTCTTTGCAGTTGCAATAATAATAAAAAAACATACAAATATAAAAATATCAAATCAAATTTAAAATATTACATCTAAAATAGATGTATCTACATTAACAAAAGCAATCACAGAGAACAATAAAATAGATTTTTTATCAAACATTTTAATTTCCTCATGGGCACAAAAACATCAAGCTTCCTTGCAGGTGGGGACCATAGCAGCCAAAATCAGTTCTTCCCAACTCTGTGTGAGCCTGTGGTTTCTCAAGGACTGGCCAGGCTTGAGGGTGTGTTTGATAACTGCAGGTTTTCCAGTTTATTATTGAGGTAAGATAATGTGGACGTTTCTCCAGTAGAACCTTGTCTACAAATGTTAACCAATGTTTGGCCCTTCTGGATGTCAGTGAGTCGCAGGCGACAAAAGTGTATGAGACAATAATGAGTGCAAAGATTTGCCCAGGTAATAAAACACGGTGCTGAATGACTGAAACCTCATAATGACATTAATGACACTTCATTAAGAGGTTTCAATACCAACTCTGATGCATACACATGTAGCACATCACCATAGTCAAGTACTGACATATAAGTAGCCTATATAATGTATTATCTGTGCTGAGATGACAGACCTGATTTCTTTCTATGAAAAAAATATCTTAAACTTCTCCACCAACTCATCAACATGTGTTTTAAAAGATCATCTAACCAAATCCCAAGGGATCAATAGTTATCATCTGTAACAAAACCCTGGGATCTACAGCTGAAATAATTCTGAAATCAAAGTCTGTTTTCTATGGCCAGGGCCAGTTAGGTCTGTTTTTCCATCAAAACAGAATGATCAACATGTCCCAAGTCAATAAATAGACACAGGTTAAATTCTCATCCAATGTTTTGTCAATGCCATTCACAGCCAGTGTGGTTGCTGTAACAGGACTGTGACCAGGTCTAAAACCAGACTGATATTTTTCAAAAAAATAATGCAAGTGTATATTTCCCAATGACTTCAGAATTTTAAAGAGGCAAGACAGTATAGAGATCTGCCTCGTCAGCACTTCTCAGATAACATAAAGACGTCTGGATTTGACTTGATACTAAAATTCTAATTAAACAACAAATGGCGTATGATAGGGGAAGTCCCTTACGATTTTTAAAAACATGTGAACTGTCAATATATACAGGATTACTACAAACAGGTTAACAATCCAAGCATGGAGATAAAATGTCAACTGTTGTTAAATTACTGTAGTTAGATAACTGTAGTTAGATTACTGTAGCTAGCCCCATTTAGCCTAAGGCAACACCTTGAGAGACGCCGAAACACACATGTCACAAGAGGGGAACATACATGTCACAAGAGGCCTCTCGCCACTCTTAAAAACAGAATGAGGATCTCTCACAGTAAAAAAAAGAGACAGTCATGAACTGACTTACATGGGTCGGGGCTAACACTGTTATTTCATTTTGACTGACCACATTTAGAAGATAATTTCCCATGTTTGACGACAGCAGCCTGGCGTCATTTTCACTTAGATGAATTCCGTCTTCAACGAAGTAGCGGGTTCTATTCCAAAACATGTCAGAATTATCTACGAATGCTATGCCCATGTCAGATATATTAACCACGGATGAAGACCCTAAAACTCTGAGTCCCACAACAGTGAGGAGATGGAATTGGCCCTGATACAACAAACATTTTTGCCAAGTTTCAGGAATTTTCCAAGAGCAGTGAGAAATTGACTTTAAGCTTATCAGATTTCACTCGCATAATGTAACTTGATCAAATGTGCAGATTGGGAATTTGTAATCTGTAAATCCCAAACTGTTGTCAGATTGGGAATTCGTTTTTTGACGTCTGGCAAAATTCCAATGAAATCCATGACCTTCGCTCATGGAAAACAAAGTGTGCGGGTGTCTCAGACTGACAGGGATCTGCCAAAGAGGTTGTTTCATTTAACGCCATTCACTGAACATGATTCTCATGATTCACAGTGCGTGATTATCTGACAGGTGAATTTCAATATTTCCGCGCCTCCCTTTTAAATCCCCTCGAAGGTCAGAATCCTTGCAATCTTCTCCAAGGAGAAGGAATCAGGAAAATACTTCAGAGATTCAGCCTGATTCTCTGTAGTTGTTTCGATGATCCCACAACACTAGGGGGCACCATCAGACAGATAATATTGCAGCAGACAGACAGAGTTGTATTAACCTGTCAAAGTAATTATAAGAAATATGAATATGTTTTGTAGCACAGTGTAAGTACTTCGCTGTAATGCCATTATGCTGTCCAGCTAAAGAAAATGAATTACATCTAATAAAAATCCTCAAAGGTTGATTGGAAGCATCTGTTCATTCACAGTGTTATACTTCAGAGGTCTGGCTTGCAGAACACCATGAAACAAAGCTACACACACGCACGCACGCACACACTCACACTCATACATATATTATTTCATGATCTTGACTCCTAAACCAGAAGGGACACAAGGAGTCCTTGCCAGATTGGCTAGAAGGATGGAATCAAGTATTTATCAGATAAATCCTCAGATAGAACTGAATATCTGATTTGGGATTACAGTTGGGAGACTCACAGAAACAGGTCTTATTCAGATAAGCCCCACAAAACAGATGACTCACAGTTGGAAAGTTGGCTCAAATGGAATCAAAACAAGGAATAAATTAGTGTGAAACGTTGGCTGAATATTGGCTGAAAATATCAACATGATCACTCAAAGCTGTTTCGGATTGAGACGTAAGGTCAACAAATGTTACTGTAGGCTAATTGTTACCACACTGACAAAGACAGGCCCGAATAAGTGAACAAGTACATGAGTGATTGCCCTCAATCTGACAGAATGGAATAGAAAGAGATACCTCAGCTATCAAAACACTGACAGCAATTCCGTCAATCTGGGAAGTCACACAAGTGCAGAGATTTTTCAGGCGTAGG
>JACXGI010008139.1:0-34559 GCA_016801175.1 Esox masquinongy
TAATGTCAAAAAAAGGTAATTACCTGTTCTCTTCTCTAAATCTTCGGATTATGGTGGACACAGTGAATCTACTGATGTTTGGTTGTACCCTTTGTCCAGCCTCCCTCATGCTCATACCATGGACAAGAACATGGTCAATCACAGTAGCTCTGATTTCATCAGATATTACTGTTCTTTGTCTTCGCTGACCACCTCGACCTCCTCTCACACAAACTCTTCCTCTCAGATTTCTATCCATTGTAGGGCCTCACAAACCAGTGCTCTCTGAACTGGCTTACTGTATATGTTCCCTCACATCATTAGCCACAAGTGTGACTTTGAGTTGTTGTGTTCAAGTGGTGACACCTGTGCTCTAATTGTGTTTGACTTTTGTCACCTGTGCTCACCATTATGCAGCACGGGTGCATCACAATGAAAATGTGTTGGCAAGTTATGTCTAAACAGGTGAAAAGTGCTTATGGTTTTCCCAAAAGAGTAATTGATTCAATCAGTGGGTTCAGGCAACTGAGCATTTGGTTCAGACAATAGGGATTAGTGTTTTAGCAATTGAGAAAAACTGTAAAGTAACCACTTTGCAGGAGGCTTTAAACTACTCACTTGCTGCCATTTTATTTGCTTTGATAACACATTACTATTCATATGAACATATTACCTCTAGTTTGCTAACAACTTTATAGTTTGACTACCAACTACTAGTCTACGCACACATTTGTAATAACTGAAAACGGATACGCTATGCCTCACAAAGAAATGCGGTTTTAAAGTATAATGTAGGAGGAGTGTGTGTGTGTGTGTATGTGTGTGTGTGTGTGAGAGTGAGAGAGACAGAGAGAGAGGAAGTGCAGAGAGTATCAGTGGGAGGAATGAAGTGTGTAGGCGGCCTATGTGTGTGATGTTATCTGGAAAGTAATGATGGTAAAGATGGTATTTTCATAACATCATTGTGCATGTTTAAATGCTGTTAGTTCATATCCATGGAAACTGTTCTTTTCTCCTAATTCCTATACAGTCATCAAGTCTTCAGTCAGAAACTAGAAGATCACCCATTTAGAATATCTAAAGCTTTACCACGTCTTGTGTGTAACATAAGACAAGTGTCAAGGCATATACCCTTTGTAATGGTTTCATCCTATTTGAAAGTCAATTTGATTTGCGCATTTAAATAAAATTAAACTTTAAGAGCATAGAAAAGACAAGGAAGGCCTATTCTAAAATCAATACTATACAGTACATTAGTGATTTGTTTTGTTGTTTGGGAAAAATGTCCTTAAAGAAACATTCTAGTACAGAGTATTCTATGGTTTTATCCCACAAAGGAGAGTAGAAGTTTCACCCAGTGCAGTGCTGTTTACATGGATACGAACTACCCTTGGAGAATTGGTAATATACATGTACCATTTGTAAAGATAACATGAGTGAGCAGGCAAAACACATGTCTATTATTTCTTATGGGATTCACATTCAACTGTAGGTCATAACAGAATGGCACAATCATAAAACAAAACATGGCAACAAAGAAAAAAATGAAATGACCCGTGTTCAAAAGTCTGCATACCCTTAGTTCTTAATATTGTGTATTGCCCCCTTTAGCATCAATGACAGCGTGCAGTCTTTTGTAATAGTTGTCTATGAGGCACCGAATTCTTGCAGGTGGTATAGCTGCGCATTCGTCTTGGTACAATGCTTCGAGGTCATGCAAAGTCTTTGGTCGTCTTGCATGAACCACAGGTTTGAGATTTCCCCAGAGTGGCTTGATGATATTAAGGTCAGGAGACTGTGATGGCCACTCCAGAACCTTCACCTTTTTCTGCTGTAACCACTGGAGGGTCAACTTGGCCTTGTGCTTAGGGTCATTGCTGTGCTGGAAAGTCCAAGAGCGTTGGAGCTTTCGTGCAGAAGAATGCAAATTCTCTACCAGTATTTTCTGATAACATGCTGCATTCATCTTGCCATCAATTTTCACAAGATTCCACATGCCTTTAAGGCACACACACCCCCAAAACATCAGTGAGCCACCACCATGCTTCACTATAGGCCTTGTTGACACCTCTCCAAACATAGTGCTTATGGTTGTGACCATAAAACTCTATTTTGGTCTTGTCACTCCAAATTACAGTGTGCCAGAAGCTGTGAGGCGTGTCAAGGTGTTGTCGGGCATATTGTAACCAAGCTTTTTTGTGGCATTGTCGCAGTAAAGGCTTCTTTCTGGCAACTCGACCATGCAGCTCATTTTTGTTCAAGTATCGTCATATTGTGTTCCTTGAAACAACAACACCATCTTTTTCCAGAGCAGCCTGTATTTCTCCTGAGGTTACCTGTGAGTTTTTCTTTGTATCCAGGACAATTCTTCTGGCCGTTTTGCCTACAATCTTTCTTGGTCTACCTGACCTTGGCTTGGTATCAAGTGATCCCCGAATTTTCCACTTCCTAATAAGTGATTGAACAGTACTGACTGGCATTTGCAAGGCATTGGATATATTTTTATATCCTTTTCCATCTTTATAAAGTTCCATTACCTTGTTACACAGGTCTTTTGACAGTTCTTTTCTGCTCCCCATGGCTCAGTATCTAGCCTGCTCAGTGCATCCAAATGAGAGATAACAAATTCATTGACTATTTATACACAGACACTAATTGCAATTTAAAAAAACACAGGTGTGGGAAATTCACCTTTACTTGCCATGTTCTGTGTGTCACCCTGTGTGTCTGTAACAAAGCCAAACATTCAAGGTTATGTAAACTTTTGATCAGGGCCATTTTGGTGATTTCTGTTATCATTATGATTTAAAACGGAGCCAAACAACTATGTGATAATAAATGGCTTCATATGATCACTATCCTGAAATAAAATATAGTTTTTTTGCATGATCAGTCAAATTTAAAAAAAATTCAGTGCCATAATTTCACAATTTCTGCCAGGGTATGCAAACTTACGAGCAAAACTGTATAATTGTATAATTGGATTACATCAGTTTTGTACTGTTACCACTTGTTGCAATGTGGGCTTGGTATGACAAAGTGATCTCTGTGGCAACCTTCTCGCTTTAGTACCACATAGATTTCCTGAGCTGCCGGCTGACATGTTCACTTCACATCAAAAGTGTACGGTAATGCAGATTAGGATGAGTGCACGTCACAGCACATAGGATGCCTGTGGTGCTGTAGTCCGCCAGTTAAATATGGGATCAGCATGTTCTAGCATGTTCCAACATTGAGAAAGGCAAGGGTGAAGAATGCTGCCTGAGTAGTTTAAGCTGTCAGGAAGTAGGACAGAGGGAGGAAAAGTTAAGACTTTCCCCCTAATTCTTCTCCTCACCTTTTCTTGAACCCCATTGGGGGAAACAATAATAGTCCCTCCCATTTGAACATTCTTCAATGAAAGTGAGGAGCAGATGCAAGGAATTTAAGAAAGGCAAAGTGGGGAAGAGGTGGATATCTTGTGCCTCCGGATCTTTGGTTCACCCTACTGGAAATTGACAGAAAAGGAGTGTAGAGAGGATGGTCTTGTCCAAAAACAACCCGTAGCACTGGCCAAGACACTCGAAGAGATCCGAAAGAATGCCTCCGAAGAATGTCTCTAAATAAACACTTAAAGTCCTATCAACCCGATGTGAGGATCTGGGTCTAATGTATCCTCCAATCCTTTCTGATCTACATTACTAACCCTGAGACCTAGGATGTTGTGGCTTGCTAGGGGGTCAGGACAAGGTCATTCTCTTTTCAGCATCTCAGTCCGGCAGTACCCTCATGGAGGCCGGACTGCTCATTGGCCACTAACTGAAATTCTCATTCCAAAATTCTGAATCTAATTCTTAACTTCAGCTTGAAATGTAACATCATTCTCTATTGCAGCAATGCTCTGAAGAATTTAGGAACGCACCAACTTTTTTGTTCGTTCAAAGTCTAACCAAATACCACGTTTGTTGCAGTCTTCCCACGTGCTTCACCGATAGGTCAAAGCATGGCAATTCTCCCATAGAGGGATATATTTACTGAATGCATCTATTGTGCTCCTCAAATGCCAACTTGAGATACAGTAGACGTGATGACAATGTGCTGCTCTGTGTATGCCTGTCGAGCGGTTCAAAGAAAGATAAAATTCATTGTAAAGCAGTTCATCCTCCAAAACTCTGTTACATACATTTTAGCAAACCTGGCAACAATATGAAAAGCTACCAAAACCCAAGTTAAAAAATAAACAGTTTAACCTTGATCTTTATAATGCATGTGAAGCGCATGCTCATGATAATGTGATGTAAATTGGATGTTTGGATCTGAATTTTGATAAATTATGTAAATTTAGCATTTGCTGATAGACTGTAAAGTAAAAAGGTCTTTGTTCTAGGACATTAAATCATACAGCTGCTTACCATTCTAAAGCAGGAAATAATTCCATTACTGAAAAGGGCAAATTATATATATTTTTTTAATGATGGTGCTTCAACAATCTGTCTTCCAAAATTCACATTGTTTCCAGCTGGCAAAATTCCCTGCATAATACACTGATCCAAAACATTAAGGGAACACTTAAATCACACATCGGGTCTTGATTAACGAAATATTTTAAAGATCAAAATCTTTACTGTACATCGGATAATTCATTGAGAACAAAATGACGTAACAACAGTCAATACAAACCAAATTCACCAACAGATTGAGGGCTGGATTCAAACTCACACCGAAAATCTAAGTAAACAGTTGAAACCACAGGCTGTTCCAACTTGCATGAATTTCATCACAGCAACTCATAATGTGACTGAGTAGTGTGTATGGCCCCCACGTGCCTGTATATGCACTCCTGACAATGTCTGGGCATGCTCCTGGTGAGACGGCGGGTGGTTTCCAGGGAGATCTCCTCCCAGACCTGGATCAGGGCATCAGTGTTCCTGGACAGTCTGTGGCGCTACTTGGTGGCGTTGGATGCACTGATACATAACGCCCCAGAGATTCTCAATTGGATTCAGGTCTGGGGAACGTGAGAGTCGGTCAATGGCTTCAATGCTTTCGTCATCCAGGAACTGCCTACACACTCTGGCCACATGAGGCCGGGCATTGTCCTACACCAGGAGGAACCCAGGGCCCACTGCACCAGCGATGGCTCTGAGGATTTCATCCCGGTACCTAGCAGCAGTCAGGGTACTGTTGGCTAGCACGTGGAGGTCTGTGCGATCCTCCAAGGATATGCCTCCCCAGAACATCAATGACCCACTGCCAAACTGGTCATGCAAACCGGTCATGTTGCAGGCAGCATAACGTTCACCACAGCGTATTCAGACTCTTTCACGTCTGTCACGTGCTCAGTGTGAACCTGCTCTCAACTGTGAAAAGAAAGAGACGGCAATGGCGAACGTGCCAAACCTGGCGTTCTCTGGCAAATGCCATTCGAGCTGCATGGTGCTGGGCTGTCAGCATAGGTCCCACTAGAGGATGTTGGGCCCTCATTCCACCCTCATGGAGTCCTTTTTTGACAGTTTGGTCAGAAGCACGCACACCAGTAGCTTGCTGGAGGTCATTTTGTAGGGCTCTGGCAGTGCTCCTACTGCCTCCTCACACAAAGGAGCAGATATCGGTCCTGCTGCTGGGTTGATGCCCTTCTACAGCCTTGTCAAGCTCTCCTTGTGTAACGGCCCATTTCCTGGTATCTTCTCAATGCTCTTAAGACTGTACTGGGAGACACAGCAAACTTTCTTGCGACGGCATGTATGGATGTGCCATACTGGAGGAGCTGGACTAACTGTGCAACCTGAATGGGCTGCAGGTACCGCAAAATGCTACCAGTAGTGACAAGGACACTAGCAAACTGCAAAACTAGAGAAGAATCAGTCAGGAAGGATAAGGAGAGAAGAATTGTCTGTGGCCACCACCTGCAAAACCATTCCCTTTCTAGGGGTTTTCTTGCTGTTGCCTCTCCAGTGCACCTGTTGTCACTTTCATTTGCACCAAAACAGGTGACATTGATTCACAATCGCTTATACTTCCTAAGTGTAGAGATTGATATCCCTGAAGTTCAGTTGACTTGGTGTTATACTGTGATGATTACGCGTTCCCTTCATTTTTTTGAGCAGTGTATGTCAATTACTTGGTTGTGGTTGTAAACGCATTGTCATAAAACTAAATGAAATTTCATATTTTCTTGAAAAGATTAAAAAGTAATGGTAAAGGTCTTATTTTGGTTGTTATCTGGTCAGAATATAAACAGATATGTTTGTGGATTTCTTTTCTGAAAAATGCAATAAAAGGTCCATGTAAAACCAGTGGGCTATAAAACGTGATTATGACATTATAAAAGATCTGATAGCCAAGGATTTTTTCAACAATGTGCTTTGAAACACCAAAACCAGAGGCAACTAAGCTTCTACTATCCGCTGATGTACATAACAGCACAACAAACATTTTCTTTCTTCATAAATGAATACAGCATTATGCAAAATGTTAACATTTGTCAAGAAAATCAACAATTTTCTTTAGTTATCATAAAATATACCAAAACCAGAGGTTTGGGGTTTCACTCCTGCTTCCACCTTTCCCTTTTCATGCCTCTATCTTCTGTTTCAAATCTAAATAGAATTTTAACATTCTGAAACACCGGTATTGTCAATGAATATTTAAGCTATACATTTGATTGTATGACAGACACTTTCTGGTGTTTAAATGGTGCCCTTTCTTTTCACTGAAACACTAAAAAGATTCACATTATATAAAACACAAAATTGTGTTTGAAAAAACACATTGGGTGTACCTCTGTTTTAAAACATTTTCCTTGTACTGTATCATAACACTTACATTAGGGTTTACATTAAGAACCAAATTTTAGATTAGGTAAACTACTTTTCATGGTTTTATTAGTTCCTTTTAGGCAAATCCCCCATCTATCTCAGAGCACTCCTGAATATCTGCTACTCTAAAAGAAACCTACACTCTGGTAGATATCTCATACTAGTCACTCCATAAACCCACACTCCTTCCCACACTTACTTTGGCCATTATTCATTTACGTTTTTCGCCACCAGTAACTGGAATGAATTGACTCAAATACTACACTTATCACACCATACATTACAAACTAATCAAGCTGCTTAAAGATGTGCCAAATCATTTTTTGCTTATGGTAGTCAGTAAGTTTTCAACTTCACTGAATCACACAGAGTACAACTTTACCACCATGTTCAACTCGCACATCGTTTTGCTCTACTCTGTTTTCATAACTGGACAGAGGCAAAAGCAGTTATTTGCGGAATGTTATTCTTCCTTGTATTGTTCCAGCCCCAAGGACATGTCTGCCGGTGTGGTGTTGTATCCTGGAATTTCCAGAATGTGTTAGATGCTCACCAATAAAGCCAGGGAAGAATTTTTGAGGGCTTATATCAACATGAGCTCCAGACATAACCTTTAGTATTCCACATCTAAACAGCTTTATTATAAAAACACAGAAAGGACAAAAGTAATACCTTCAAACACCAGATCATTTACGATAACATAGTATCACTCATAGATGCGCACGTTCACTTGGATACAGCGTCAGCTACTATTAGCATTATTCATTCGTGTTCCCCGTTATGCACGTTAACGATATTGCGCCGTGAACAAGCAGACGAGGATGAACTGCGTATCCGGGCTTATTGTGTGTGTGTGACAGGGCTGATGCTCAGTGCTACCCATTGTTCTCACATTAGACCAGAGAGAGGCTACGCCCAGCCATCTTAACGTCTAACACAACAAGCCGGTTCTCATACGCCTTTCCCGTCTGACCGAGCTCTGTCCGTGCGGACTCGTTGACTTACTACACTGAGCCCTGGGGCGTGCCACGCGTAGGAATGCTCGAGTGAAGTATGTGTTCCGTGTAAACCTCTCGTCGCATACGCAGTTTTGTGGTGGCAGAAACAGGATGTACCCTATATACCCCACAATAGGGCTCAGATGAAAGTATTCCGTGGTAGTGCGGAAGTCAAGTCTGAACCATGTGGGCTTGAAAGGCCATATACTCTTATAATCTCCACCGGTCGCAGCAAGAAGTGCACTGGCCACAACCTATAGCCCGGCACCTCTCAAGGTTTCTTCCTGGGTTCTAACCTTCCTAGGGAGTTTTTCCTAGACATTGTGTTTCGACATGTAATTGTTTCCTCACTGTTTTGTTTGTGTGTGTTTTTTGGCTGGGTATCTGTATAAGCAAGTGAAAATTGCTAATGTAAAAAGAGCTTTATGAAATACATTTAATATACACCGATCAGCCATAACATTATGACCACTGACTGGCGAAGTGAATAACTTGGCACCTGTCAGTGGATGGGATGTATTAGGCAGCAAGTGAACATTCTGTTCTCAAAGTTGATGTGTTAGAAGCAGGAAAAATGGGCAAGCGTAAGGATCTGAGCGACTGTGACAAGGGCCAAATTGTGATGGCTAGACGACTGGGTCAGAGCATCTCGAAAACTGCAGCCCTTGTGGGGTGTTCCTGGTCTGAAAGGTGTCAGAACACACAAAGCATCTCAGTTTGTTGCGTTTGGGGCTGCGTAGCCACAGACCAGTCAGGGTGCCCATACTGACCCCTGTCCACTACTGAAGGCTTCTACAATGGGCACGTGAGCAATGGAAGAAGACCACAGAGCAATGGAAGAAGGTGGCCTGGTCTGATGAATCACGTTTTCTTTTACATCACGTGGATGGCCGGGTGCGTGTGTGTTGTTTACCTGGAGAACACATGGCACCAGGATGCACTATGGAAGGAGGCAAGCCGGCAGAGGCAGTGTGATGCTTTGGGCAATGTTCTGCTGGGAAACCTTGGGTCCTGCCATTCATGTGGATGTCATGTCTTTGACACGTACCATCTACCTAAGCATTTTTGCAGACCATGTGTACCCTTTCATGACAACGATATTCCCTGATGGCATTGGCCTCTTTCAGCAGGATAATGCGCCTTGTTACAAAGCAAAAATGGTTCAGGAATGGTTTGAGGAACACAACAATGAGTTCAAGGTGTTGACTTGGCCTCCAAATTCCCCAGATTTCATTCCAATCGAGCATCTGTGGGATGTGCAGGACAAACAGGTCTGATCCATGGAGGCCCCACCTCGCAATTTACAGGACTTAAAGGATCTTCTGCTAACGTCTTGGTGCCAGATATCACAGCACACCTTCAGAGGTCTAGTGGAGTCCATGTCTCGAGGGGTCAGGGCTGTTTTGGCGGCAAAAGGGGACCTACACAATATTAGGCAGGTGGTTATAATGTTATGGCTGATCGGTGTACTCTGACTAGGAGCACATTCATCTAAATTGATTGTTACGTTGTGATTGAGTTTGGTACAACACAAAATGCTAAGGAGCTAGTAGATCCACTGTAAAAGTCTAACTGGGGTATGTAAAGCATCACGACATACTAATGGACACAAATTGTACTAAAAAAAATACACAGCATTCTCATAGCTCATCTAAATATCCCAAATGGTAACACTGACCTCTCCAGGACATTTTCATGTATTGCAGTTTCCCCAAGGTTATATATATATATACACACACACACACACACACACACACACACACACACACACACACACACACACACACGATATTGCCTCATCCGCGAGCAACACAAATTATAATTAAAGAGAACACATTAATAAAACTATCAAGACCGTCCCCGGAGAAGCACGGCATTCATTTAGACTAATTGCCTCATATTTCTTTTCTTTTCAAAACATTTAATTCCCCCAGGCAATATGACTAGATGGATTCTGGTCACTCAGAGCGATATGTCTGACATGTACAAGCTGATATATCACCAGCGATAGGATTATTCGCCTGGTATAAACAGATTGGCAGCCCAGAGAAACATCGCACCCCCAGGAGTAGAGGCGTCCAGCCACAGACGAAACAATGGCTACTCTCCATGGTGTCCAAAACATAAATCATAACACAACAAAATACATAACAGCAAAACCAGATACTAAAATACAATATATAACACCACATATTGTCTCTGTCTTTTCACAGTCCCCAGATGTTGTTTTATCTGTTCTTTAAATCAGATTTAAATGCTTGTGCGAGTTACCTGGCGTGGCAGAGACTTGTGGAGACTGTTTAGTAAAGGGAGCATCCCTGCTTCTGTACCAGACTTGGTGGCTTTGATGAGACCTCCGATGGCATGTATAATGTCGTGCTGATGATTTGTCCGAGATGTGTGTTGATTGACTGAACAAACAGCACGCTACCTTCAAAACATTGAAATCTCTTACAAACACCAACAATGATCTCTCCTCTTATCTGAACCACAACTGGTTTGCATTCGCTCTATGTGTGATTTCGAGGGCTATACGTTATGCTCAGTTTTGCGCCAATTTCAGTTTGCCGAAATCATTCTTCACGGCACTTGGACGTAAGTGTGCAGTAGTTTCGGTGATATGATGAAACTTGGGTCTGCAGGGCTTGTTTGGTCGATTGTGATGTCAAGAAAGGACAGCAAAGTTTTATCATGGACATACCATCTTTGCAGCAGCCAGAGTCTATATTTTTTTTCAACAAGTAAGCTTTCAGTCTAGGGTGACACCCAGACCTTTAGTCTCCTCAAACTGCTCAAGACCTTAGATCTTTACAGAGGACATCACACTATAGTGCCTTTTGTGTGTTTCATCTCTCTTCTATCAAATACTGAACTTCAAAAAACCTGTCTGATTTGTGTGCCAGTGGGAGTGACAGACATAAAAGCATTGCATCAGGCTAAGATGACTCATGAGATCTCTGTTTTAAATGTTGGGCGAGTTATTCAATACTAGATCTGGATTATTAATAGGTTGAGTGAGTGATTTGTCCTAAATACAATCCTTTTTCTTTTAGTTATATTTAGATATTTGGTCATACGCAATTCTTTCCATATATTTGTTAAGGACCGGTAACAGGCTGAATGGTCGGTGGTTTGAACCAGAAAAATACCGTACTCTGTGATAGCTAAGTTAAGCTTCCCTCCAAGGCTGAGGAAGACACTTTCCTGTAGGACAAGTGTGAGTGTATCTGAGCCCATGACCATGGTGGAGCCTAAATGGACTCAAATTCACGATTTCCAGACAGGGATGCGGTACCCCTAGATATTTCCAGACAGGGTCCTGCATGCTGGGCCCCTTTGAAATAGCAGACTGGGTCCTGCATTCTGGGCCCCCAAATATTAGCAGACAATGTCCTGCATGCTGGGCCCCCTAGATATTAGCAGACAGGGTCCTGCATGCTGGGCTCTCCATGCTAGGCCCCCTAGATATTAGAAGACAATGTCCTGCATGCTGAGCCCCCTAGATATAGCAGACAGGGTCCTGCATGCTGGATCCCCTAGATATTAGCAGAGAGGCTCCTGCATGCTGGGCTCCCCATGCTGGGCCCCTAGGTATTAGAAGACAATGTCCTGCATGCTGGGCCCCGTAGATATTAGCAGACAGGGTCCTGCATGCTGGGCTCCCCATGCTCGCCCCCCTAGATATTAGCAGAGAGGGTCCTGCTTGCTGGGCCCCCTAGATATTAGCAGACAGGGTCCTGCATGCTGGGCCCCCTACATATTTCCCAACAGAGTTTTGCATGTTGTTGCACACCAGTCTACAATTGTTTACATTGCCCACAGCACTGCATTGTTAGCCCAGGGGTCCGCTACCTAAACACAGGAGCCAAGTGAAACGTCTTCCACAGGGACCCAAGATGATGTAGATACGCCCCTGCTCTGAATAGGACAATAGCCTTTCACGTGGTGCTGCTCCCAATTCATTTCTAAGTGCTGACTGCCAAGCAGAGAGGAATCAGGTCACTATTCTAGAGTCAGAGGAGCCAGAGGAGCGCATTAACTCGCTAATCCAGTGCTTCCCAAACTAACAACTCCATTTTCTAATGAGGAGCATCACCAATGCCACCAGATGGAGTCAGAGTTCAACAGGTTAATCCTCTAAGCCGTCGTTTCCAATACCACCAATACATTACCTCCACAGGTCTCCGATGAGCAGAATCACTGAATCATATTTGACACTAAATCACATTTTTACCTGATGGTCCTCTGTAACATATAGTATATACAGCAGCCAAGCAAAGATCTGAAAGGGACATTAACAAGTCATTGACTTCTCACTGGATAATAGCAGTTTATGCTCCACCTGCGAGTTGGCTCATAGGTGACTGATAAGGAGTGTATCAATATTATCTCCCTTCTTGTGAAGTGTGCAGTACTCCCCATAGACCTGAAGGCATTAGACTGGTGGATGTGCTGGGTTAGTGGGAGTTTCCGATCTCTATGTGTACAAAGTAGTGCACTAAATGGGGAACATAGGGTGTAATTTAGGACACGGTCCTTAACTCCGGGTGCATAAATAATAACCTGAACAACAGTGCACCTAAATGACCTCACAGCCCAATACCCACTCAGGTCTGGTACACCCCTTATAGCCAAGTTATTGTTATTTATGTCATTATGTAGCCTTCCTGGATATTTGTTGTTCTTATTATTATTTATATCCATGAGTATACTGTACAAGTGTTAATATATATTTTTTTTTTATTGTATTTTATTCATTTACTTCTATCATGTTCTCACTTTTTTTTAAAGGAGCATAGGTCACATGACCACTGAAGTTCCTTCAGAAACACTGTTCTGACAAAAGTGATCTCAGTTTGTCTAAAAGTGACTTCAACCTCTCCCAGACAAATCACCTCCAATCACATTCCCCATCACAAGTTCTGGTGTGTGGCAGTTTTTTTTTTTTGCGCTGCTTTGTCTGTTTAAATTGGCTAGAATCAGTTTTTATTTCTGAGGGACTTTTCCAATGGATGAACATGTGACTGTTGTTCTCCTTTAATCCAGCAGTTTTGGGAAAGTAAGCATTTGACTGTTAGTCTACACTTCTTGTAACGAAGCATGTGACAAATCCAATTTGATTTGAAATACAGAGCTGACTAGGCAGGAGTGCTGCTGAAGTGACAAATTCTAAATTGCACTTCTCCTAGCCAGGCTTCACTTACATAGGCAATCATACATAGGCCAAGCCCTAATATATAAGATAGTGTATATCACTTCACACAAAAGTGACCTTGATTATTTTCATATCTCCAATCAAATACTGAACATCAAAAATCTGGCAGATCTATATCTACTTGTAAATGTAAAAGACATGAAAGAATTTTGGCAGGCTAAAGATGACTCCTGAGATCTCTGCTCTAAATGTTAGGCCGATTTACTTCTCTTTACGTAAAGAAAGGACAAAGGTATTTGATCTCATTTACCCATACTAAACCGAGTTGCCATCACGGTCGTCGTCTCGTTTCTGTGTCTGCATCAGACCAGTCTCTGTGTGCTTTTCTCCATTCCATTTAGAAAGAGACATATGAGGCATGCTGAGATTGGACGGAGGGAGACACAACAAACAGAACGAGGCAGACAGTCAGGCAGGCTGCACTTGTTAAAGCCCGGTCTTTGTGCATTCCATGCCCTTCTTTTCAGATGCCAAGTCTCTTTGAAGTGGCTGGCAAACACCCCCTGATGTCTCAGTGTGTCTGGCCTCAGAAACATTCACTCCTCTACATTACGAGAACCCCCACTTTTACCGTGTACAGGACCTTCGATGGCATATGTTATTGAAATACATCCGAATTGGTTGTATTTTTCAATACATCTGCTTTCGTCTCCTGGTCACTGCAACGCAAACACACTGGCCTCCCAGTGTGTCTCCCAGTGTGTACACTGATGAACCACTGATGAACTGCTAACAAACACAGACTTGGAGGCAGTCCAGAGCCAACCTCAGACAATACAATCAAAGCAGCATGGCATATCAGCTGTATGCTCACAATCATAAGGACGTCAATGAAGGAATCAAATGCAGAATTATTAAATACGTTGTTTAAGCAATAGGGCACGAGAAGGAGTGGTATGTGTTCAACATACCATGACTAAGAGCTGTTGTTATGAATGGCGTATTGTGGAGTGCCTGGATACGGCACTTAGCTATGGTATTTTGGGAATATACCACAAACCCCTGAGATGCCTTATTCCTGTTATAAACCGGTTTAAACCGGTCCAACACAAACAAAACATTAACAAGTTAGCCACAGCTCTCAGCCAATCAGCAGAGTTCAAACCGCCAATATATACAGGTGTAAATACAAATATATTATTTTAATTGTGAAAGTACTAATAAAATACTCAATTTAATTCAACTGTATTTACTCTGTGAATTCATGCGACATATTTACAGGCAATGTCATAAAATGTGAGCTCATCCGTGGATTTGATAAAATAATACATGTAAAGTACAGTAAATTTTAGACACATCTGAAACTACACCTGTGCTATGAACATCAGAGACATTGGTGAATTAAATGAGAGATGGTTGATCTTGTTCTTTTGGATGATTTACAGGTACTGCATTTGGCGGAGTGGCAAATTTTAGACAATGTGGGACATTTTGAGGAAATTAAGCAGTAGATCATCTTATAAGTAGATGTTGCTTCTTAATATTTTTGTGAATATTTAAGATCTACTTCAAAAGGCACACTCATAGGGCAATCCTCAAGTTTTTGGCAATTGAAACTTTTATGCCGTATCTTGCCAACTGGCATGCCATTTGACAACCCTCAATCAGACAACTGATGCCCGCTGTTTTGGATGCAATCATTCGTTTATCAGTAGTTTCATACAGTTTCTATACACCATTGCAGAACAGGTTCAATTCAAAAGAGGTTTAGTTGCCATTAATGGGTTTCCAAATAAGATGAAAGACAGCACTCACATCCCAATAGGGTTTCCACAGACTGAATGACTGTCGGTGATGTACTGTTCACTATTGATTTACATCAAAAAAAATTCTCTCACCCTAATTTAAAGATTTTTATGATTTTTAGCATACTGCATCCGCTGAAGTAACACATTCCCCAGCTATACATCCACAGTTGAGTTTGGAGATGCCCGACCTCAACACAACAAGTATATGGAGGGTGAACAGTGCTGTACTCCTGTACGCCTATACACCCGACTCCGACAGGGCAGCGCTGTTCCAGTTTGCACCGCCATATGCTGGATTTTAGGGCGTCATCTGTATTTTAGGGCATCATCGTTATGCCCGACCAGGATGCGAACCTCTGGCCATCGTGACACAGGTATGTGGCAAAAGCAATGGCTAATGAGATCCGTATACATTTTGCCTTGTGTTGTTTTTGCTGATTGCCTAGACCCCTGGAACTCAACTCCGGACCTTGAAGCCAGTTCCACTCCATTTTTTAATTGCAACCCTCTAACCAGGGACCTATACCAGGTGGGTGCAATTAATGATGAGGTAAAACAGATACCAGCAGGCTCCGGACCTTGTATGGTAAGAATTTAGTATCCCTGGTCTAGACCTTATATTCCCATAGCTGTTACAAATTGCACAGAACAGGTTGCAAGTTACGTTTATCGTTAGGGTGTCCAGCACGTTTGTGTAAGCATTGCTTACACAAACAAATGAAGTTGAAAGATTCATTCATGTCACTGAATGACTAAAAAAGAGTCAGACTTCCTATCACTAATGACTATATGGGGATTCTTGCCATAATTAAATCCCAGAATAATGTCCACATTGCAGGCCCATTCTTAGGACGTGAACAATTGCCAGACATCTTGGTGCAGTGTAGTGTGGTGTGCTGATTTCATGCAATTGTTGGCTCTGACAAAGTTTGTTATGGTAAGCTTTTATTGAGAGGCTTGTGTTACAAGCCAAACCATGTGATGTCATGCTGGCTCAAAAACAAACAAAATCTTAAAGCCATTACAAAGGTTCAGTGGAAATAGTGAAATTATGACATGAGAGGTAATGTCTTTCTGTTTCACATCACCGCAGGGTAGAAGAGGGAATTGCAAAGGCATTTTAACCACCTGGTGTGTGGCCCTATCGGTACATTGACATTGCTCTCGTATTAAATGTGACATTTGTAAATCACACAATTAATGACACATTTGGTTGTCTGCGTGAGATCATGTTTAGTAATCTGCTATTGGTGCTTCAAGTTTCAAGGTTTATTTGTCAAGTGCACCGAACAACACAGCGTCAACCTGCATAGTGAAATTCTTGTGACATGGCACCCCACAACTACGTAGTGAGAGTTAAGAAGCAGAGTATTTAAGCAAAAATATAGCTAGACAGAAAATAATAATAAAATAAAGCAACAATATACATAACTCTGTACACTAGCAGCTATATAAAAGACAGTACTGTAAACTAGCAGCAATCTGGGTAGTATTATAGATATAGCAGCAGTTTGGGTAGTATTATTGGATATGGCAAGGATGGCAGTAATATAAATAACAGTGTAAACTAGCAGCAATTGGTAGAGTTATTGAATGTTATAGATACATATGAGTGCCATAAGCTTATGAATGGTATAGCACACTATAACTACATAGTGAGAATTAAGAAAGAAAAAATGTACACACAGCAAAAAATATAGCGAGAGGATAAAGCAATAATATACATAACACTGTACATAGCAGCAGTTTAAAAAGAGTACTGTAAACTAGCAGCAATATTGGTAGCAGTATTGAACATTGTAAATATGGCAAGAATGGCAGTAATATACATAAAAATATGTAAACTAGCATCAATTTTGTAAGAGTAGGATGGAGAGTATGAACAATATGGCAGAAGTATTGAATATTATAGATACATATGAATATAACATGCTTGTAGGGTTGTTTGAAATATCAATTTTGTTCTTTGTGTAAGAACATTGTAAATTTGTGTTTTAGAATAGTTTCTACATAACATTGAAGAATGAGGTCCTAGGTCTTTCTGCTCAAAATGTTGCTGCCCTGTGACCTCTGTCAAGATTCCACTGCTGCCACCAAATGTGTCACCAAATGTGAGCGTGTTTGTGTATGATTAAGACCATTTCACGATGCAGAAAATCAAACAATGCATAATGCTGACATATTCGAAACAGCAGCGAGCGAGCCTGTCTCCTTCTCCACAGCTGTTCTGGCTGGGCTGTGACGCCCGCAGGGCCAATTTTCCTGTCAAATGATCGCATTGTAGCAGCAATTAACACGGTACACCTGTGTCTCAGCCTCAGACAAGACAGAGGCCAATGTCCCAAGTGGAATCACATTCCCTACACAGAGTCCTACTTTTGACCAGGGCTATATTGGCATTAGTTGGAAGTTGTGAACTTTATAGGCTACAGGCTAACTTTTTAATCTCCCAATTATCATTGAGACCTTTTCAAGTCTCATGCTTAGGATCTCCCACTGTTGTGATTATCCTTACACAGATTTAGGATGAGTAATTTCCTATGAAGTCATACATGGCTTTCACCCTATCAATTAAAACAGAATAACATTAGAGACCAGGAACACTGCATGTCTGACAAAACAACCGTGCATTTTTCATACAGTACTGACACATTAACATGGAAACGGTTGTGACTGTGAGGGACTAGCCCCGACCAGGATGAAAATGTTGACCGTCACGCGAGTAGCTTTTGAGTAACTTCGATTTCTGAATGATAAGGTCACTGGATGACTGCATTCCTCCACTTGTATCTGCGGATGTTTTTATATTTTACTGGAAATTCTGCTTATTAGACATGCCCACTTCCCCATTTTCAGAAAATGCTTCTCTCACACCACCAGCACTGACTCAGGTATTTCCACATCACAATGACAGTCTCGCTTCCTCACTTGAACCACCTTGCCTGACCTGCTCCACGCTAACAGCTGCTAGCGGGCTGGCACAATGGAGAGGAAAAAGAAAAGCCCTCGAGCGACATCAACACAACACACCCACGCAGCCTCAGCTAGCTAACAGTCCTGAATTATTATCCTCAGAGAAAGTGACCCCCCCAAGGCGCTCACTGGCACCGTGGTATAGGAACTCCACTTGACCTACCCCTCCAACCAGACTGCCCTTTCACATTACTGCTCTGACAGCAGTCACGTTCAAGCGTGTCTGTCTCGTTGACACGCGAGTAAATTAAACAGTGAAGACTCAAGTTTAGAGGGACAGATGGCAAGCAAAACAAACCCATTCAACCCATTCTGATTCACTGAAGAGGCAGCCGGATAGGATTTGAACCTCCTACTTTATCGTGATGGATTATATAGTAGTTAACATAGACAGAGCACCTTAGGCTGAATGTGAGATAGTTACAGATGCTTACTGTCACGAGGTATGCCTGTTTCCTTTGGCGGTGTGTGTGTGTGTCTGTGTGTGTGTGTGTGTGTGTGTGTGTGTGTGGGTGCACCAGGATTACATCTGCTCTCACTAATGGCATTAGCTGGTCTCACTCCACTCCTATGTTTAGGAAGAAATGTCTTAAGCTGAACCTCGTTAGCTACAGCAAGATATTTTTGTTCCAATGGTTTGTTCTTACTTCTGGGTGAGCCACATGTTCATGAGCACGTATTTAGTTTAGGACCCTTTCCAAGGGCTACCACCTGTTAAGGGGTTTGTTGAGTGTTTCCCTCTCAGCCAATAAAAAATGGACTCTGTCACCTGACAACACATATTTATTGACACATCCATTTACACATGGCGGAAAGCGACACATTGTGTCATAAAGTTCTCCTATCTCCAAGAGACCCGAACACAACAGCCATCAAACAGAAACGTGAACACAGCAATCAAGATGAAGTGAACCCTATGATCATGGCATTCAACCAATGAGGAACAAGACATTTCACAATTTCCCGCTAACCGTGGCAGCACAACTGACGCAGTAACAATGGGACATGACAAGACTTGCGCCACACATGAGCCATCTGTTGACGACAGACTATCCACACAGCTGGCTCCCGAAGCAGCCCATCTTACCTGGGGGAGGCGGAGGGGGAGCCTTCACCGTAGGACACATGAACGCTTGGAAACTGGACACACAAAGTTCGCTTACAGTCCCCATGGCGGCTCAGCCGAAAGGTGCGCGAGCGCGAGAGTGAGAGGGGTATTGAAGAAGGTTTGTGCGTCTTGGAGTGGCTCTCTTTTTGGTTCTATGCAAAATCGATCAGCCAGAGGTGGAGGAGGGAGAAGTTGTCGTCGAGGCTAACCTCCCGTCTTTACGGGGGGAGAAAGAGAGCTCTCCCTCTCCTTTCCTCCTTCTCTTCTGCCTCTTTACCCTACCTTTCTCCTATCCATAAAACAAATTCCTCCTCGTTCCTGGCGCGTGTCACTCTGGCTTCAACTAGTCGTAGCACCTTTCTTTCAAACACCCCCTTATCTCTTTATCTCCCACTCTCTCTCTTCATCGCACTCTCGCTCTCTGTCTCCCTCACGTCAGTAGCTGAAGCTGAACTCATTCATTTCTCCCTCTTCCCTTTTTGCGCTCCCTCTTCCTCTCACGCTCCCTCTCTCTCTGCGCTTGCCTCTTTCTCTTTTCTCTCACCAATCCTTTCCTCTTCTCCCTCTGTCTTTCTCTTGCGCTCCCTTGTTACTTTCCACAGTAGCTCTGCAAGATATTCTTAGACCCAACGGACAGCACAAAGAAACACACACACACACACGCGCACATACAAACACACACAAGCACACACACTCAGGCTATACAACAACACAGATGAACACATCTAATAACAGACCTGGTCCTACACACATACACGCAAGCACACAGATGCATTGAAAACACCAGTCTTGATAACATTAATCTTGTCAGCAGCACCTTCGAAGCAGCTCAAAAGACTTTAGTTTTTTACCCCTAAATTAGTGATATCCAATTTGTGACAAAGGCCATTCTCCATAGCAGCAACTCCCAGCAGATTCGAGACAGTCAATGTGGAGATCTGTCTTCCTAAGCAAGTCTAATGCCGTCGTATAGCGGCGCTAGGAAGTTCAGACTGGAATCTTCGCAGGCCAGGTGAACGAGCTCATAACTGCCACAAGGAGCCACTAAAGTGTGACGGTGCAAGGTAACCATATTTGATTACAAACCACCTAAACCTCGACAGCGCTGGCCAACTGCACCGCCCCTCGGCAGGACCCCAGCTAAATCCGCAAGCAGGATTCAAATCCTGACGTCGCAATGACACAGCTAATTGCTAACTTTAACTTTACAGCTGTGCCATTCAGAGGCCCCGTCCACAGACAATCTCTATAGAAACGTTCAATCATTATAACGCTAATGGGGATTTTCTACTAGCTCCATGGTTCAATATTCTCACCACTCTCCCCATATGTTGACTTGCCTCACTTTTCTTCATTGACTGAACGGAAATGACGAGTTAATCCCTGACACCTATGGCTTAATCACAGTGGAACGCCAGACTTCAGGACCAAGGAATACTGACGGTTTTCATTCTAGCCCCCTAATCAGGGACTGATTTAGACCTGGGGCATTAGGTGAATGTGAAACAGAAAAACAGCAGTACTTAGCTCAGTGTTGAGAACCATTGACTTTCTGCTTTTCAATGTGTGGGTGTAGTAAATAGGAAACTAATAAAGTAAAAGCATTAGGACTCACACTAAGGCCAGTAAATAAAGGCTTTTTGGATCTTGGATACTTCAAACCGTCTTATACTCTTTTGTTGGATTTCATTTCTTCTGTTCAAGCTTGGGCATGTGACTCACCACATAGTGAATGTGGGAAAACAACTTAACATATTATATATTTCCTGTCTTAAAGGGACTGTGAAAGTGTTATATGGAAATAAAGTGTAGGATGAAATTAGCATGACATTAACCTACGTACGTACACAGTAAAGAACGTTGGATGTTTGCAACGGTCTTGCATAGGCATTTACAGAGAGTACAGATATTTACAGAATGCGATTGTGTTGTCTAACATGAAATCGGACCACAGGTGTTGGCTATACTTGCTAATCCAGATCAGGAACCAGGCTAGGTGACTTACATATGGTGTCTGCACTCACTGTATCTCCATTCTTTTCTCCACCCAGTATCATTCTGTATCCACTTTTTACTACGTCCCAAATGGCATGGTATTTCCGACACTACTTTTGACCAGGGTCCATGGGATTAGTAGTGGACTATATAGGGTATGGGGTGCCATGCCACAGACTTTATGTACAAATCAAGAACTCATTGTTGCTTGGCAACAGGCTAGAAAGAAATGATTTATTCTTGGGCGGGAATCTGTGAGGCGTTTGATTAGATTGTATTATCATTCCTATTGCAGTGACTCATGAAAAACAAAAATCACTCTCAGGGCGTACAAGGGGCTTTCACTCAAAATATTAATGCACTCAAAACACACCCATGTGTGCCTTTACACATGCATGTGTGGAAACACACACACAGACACACACACACACACAGATACACACACACACACGGATGTAGTGATAACAGGGTTTGATTAATTTCATAAGGTTCCTGAATTCATATTAGTTTTATATTTCCCTTTGGAGACCATGGCCAAGTTCACCTTCTGCAACAAATTACAGAATTTCCCAACTATAATGTTACCAACCACAGTTGAAAATTAAACAAAAGCAGCTGGAACTTTGTATCCATAATTCTGCCAAATCCCCCCATTTTCTGCCAATCTGATTGTTTCATGCCCACCTTCTCAGCCAATCAGATTCCTCATTCCCTCCTTTTCTGCCAGTTAAAAGCCTAATCCCTTCCCTCTCTGCCAATCAGATGTCTCATCCCCTCCTGCTCTCCCAGTTGGATGCCTAATCCCTTCATTCTGTGTCGGTCAGGTGTCTCTTCACCTCCCTCGAAAGCAATCAGATGCTTTATTCCTTCCCTCTCTGCCAATCAGATGCCTCATTCCCTTCCGCTCTGCCAATCGGATGCCTGATCCCTTCATTCTGTGTCAGTCAGGTGTCTGTCTCTTCACCTCCCTCGAAGGCAATCAGATGCTTTATTCCTTCCCTTTTTTGCCAATCAGAAGACTCGTTATCTGAATTAATTGCAAGAGCTTCCTGACATCCATCATGTCCCCCTGCTCAGACGTTGTGTGCAATGTCAACTGTTGGCTGATCCATGCAGTCAGGCACCAAATTGCTACAGCATAATATAATAATCTGGTTAGGTGATATATAAAATAGCTATCCAGGAGTTGTACAATAGCTATCCAGGAGTTGTACAATAGCTATCCAGGAGTTGTACAATGCGGCATATGTCAGCAATGTGAGCAGGGGAATGTCCACTGACGTACTGAATATACATCACGACGAAAGCTGCTCCAATTCACCAGACGTAGATTAAGGTGTTATTATGTCATTCGGCAGATTAGTTCTTTTAATCGGCACACATTCCCTTTGATTCTGACCTTACCCCGGCTGAGACGAGCAGAATGAGGGGTTTACGTGACCACTGCATAATCGGCCTAAACTCGGTAAGAGGCAAAATGCTGAATGAACAGTGTGCGCGGACTTCATCAGCAAGGAACACATGGTGTTTTTTTTTTTTTTTTGGTGGTACCACTGGAACATAGGAACAGTTAGAGTGGCGTGACAGGCAGCCATCACCACAGCCCTGTCCAACTATAAGAGACCTCTTCCCAAATTACACTCTAGTCCTTAAAGAGTGCATTACTTTTGACGGGAGCCTTGCGGGGCCTGGTCCAAAGTAGTGTGCTACATACAGGGCATAGTGCGCCAGTTGTTCCACGGGCTAGAAGCTGCGGAGTCAGGAAGAGTTACAGAAAGTGCTGCAGCTGCACGTCATCAGTCCGGAGGAACAGGCCAGTCATGAGAGGACAGTCAAGACCCCGTACTGTCAAGTCAGCACAAATCCCGCTTCCGTTTTGTTTTAATATGTAGGCTATCACGTCGACTGCACAAGACTTAAAATCATCCCCTCTGAGCAAGAGAACGCACTGCCTGCAAATCGTCTCACCTGCAAGGGACTCTGGGACCTGCATGTTGTGTGCGTGTGTGTGTGCGTGTGTATGTGCTTGTGTCTATGTAACAAACAAAGCCCCGTAATCAGACTATAATTGTCCTCCGAGTGTGGTTGAGTATCGTCATATTGTTTCTGTGCACAACAACACAGACATATTCTCAGCTCAATGGGGCCCACAAGAGAAGCCATCCATATCCGTGTGCCATGATGATGAATAGAAGGGAACAGAGCGCCGGGAGTTGGCGTCATTGTTTGTACTAATTATAAAACGGATGTTATTCATTTATGATGAGACAGAATGCCCACACAGTCGGGTCTACTTCCAATATCCATGCAAACCTTCAACACATAAAAGCTATGCAAACACATGTGCCAACAACATGCATGTAGAGATTCAGACACGGGCATAAACACTCACACACGATCGCCAACATGGACACGTTCTTACCTGGTTTAGAGCCACTGTGCAAAAAACCTCAGTGTTACCCTTGATCCTGACTTCTCTATTGTTGAACATATTAAATATATTTCAAGACCAGCTTTTTTCCCCATCTTTGGAAAATTGCTAAAATCTGAGACTTTTTAATCGAAAAATTACTTCAAGATCAGACTATTGCAATGGTCTTCTCCCCCAGTAACCCTGATAAGACTAAATAAACTTCAATTATGGCTGAACACGGCTGCTACAATCTTCACTAGAATGAAAAAAATGATCACATTACCTCAGTATTAGTCTCTTTACACAGGCAGCATGTTAAAGCTAGGCCTGATTTTATATTTTTACTGTTAACCTACAAAGCACTACATGGACTTGCTCCAACTTACCACTCTGAATTGGTCCAGCATTACTACCAATACGTACACTAAGATCAAAAGATGCAGACCTCCGTATTGTACCTAGAATTTCTAAACTAAGAGCTGGAGGCAGGGCTTTCTCCCACAGATCTCCAACAGTGTGGAATGATCTACCGTTTGAAGTGAGTGACACAGAATCAGTCTCAACTTTTAAGCGTCTACTAAAGACTCATCTCTTCAGCAGGTTCTATGATTTAGTGTAGTCTGGGCCCAGGGGTGTGAAGGTGAACGGAAGGGCACAAGCCCCCCCATGTTGTCTTTGATTGGTGGGCTCTCATCTCTACCGGGATGTCCTCTTTCCGATGCCAAATCTTGTGCAATGGGAGGGACCTCTGTGGGCGGTGCTCCGCCCTCTTTCAGGGTGGTTGTGGACGGTTGGTGTCGCTTTCGGTCTGATGCTCGGCAAAGTGGGTAGAGTTACTTCCCGTGTGGTTGGCTCACCCCGGGGTTACCTTCGGAGAGAGCCACAGTGTCACTGGACCACCCGTCTCAGCCCCTTGTTTTACGCTGCTTTGTTACTGTGCCAGGGGACTAGGGTCAGTCTGTCCTGAGCTTAGCTACTACGCCATCCCCTCGGACATTGGGGCCAACGAGTGTCCAGACCTTAGTTTTTGTACTGCAATAAATGATGATTAAGTTTAGCCTGGTAGTGGTGGTGTGTTCCACTGGGAGGACGATCCTCAAAACCAAACCCAAGGGAGTACACCTCTTCTCGCTAACTTTCCTGGAGTCCAGTTTGAACTTAGGAGGACATGAGAGCTCTTGGACCACGCCTCAGGACTACCTGGGCCAAATGGCTCCTAGCTGTCCCTGTCCAAAGTCCTCCTGGATGTGTTGCAGATCAAGTTGCTGTCTGATGATTCCTGCTGTCACCGCTCTCAACCTACCTGACTGTCTGTGTCCTTGTCCACCTGGTTATTCAGCTGACTTGGATTCTGTCTAAGGACTCCAGTCACAGCAGACTTGCTTTTATTGACCTGCTGGTCTTCTGATCACGCAAAAACATTGACGTGGCCCAGAAGGTCATGCACTCTTATAATCTTCACCCGGTTCAGCCAGAAGAGGACTGGCCACTCCTCAGAGTCTGCTTACTCTCTTGGTTTCTTTCTGTGTTCAGACCCTACTGGGGAGTTTTCCTAGCCACTGAGCAATAACTCTTGTTGCTTGCTCTTTGGGGTTTCAGGCAGGGGTACCTGTAAAAACACTTGACACAGGACAAGCGACGACTTCTGATGTAAAAAGGGCTTTATAAAATAAATGTGATTGTTTTGATTGATTGCTGACACGCATGAAAGTGCATGCGTAAACACACCCATGAACATACATACACACACACACACACACACACATTACAAAGACTGACAAAAGCACTGAATTGCTGAGGGTATGTTTTGCAGAGCTCTTCCCTAAGGGCAAACAGCTTGGCAACAGAGGATTTTCTCACACAATAATCCACATTCAGTAATTATTTATGCACTCGTCAGGTTTCAAATACAGATGGCATTCCTTGATTTGAGATAATTTCACACAGCTGGAAACTAATCCTGCAGCAACAGGGAATGTTCCTTTTTATGTAAATTATAATGAATTATATTTTTGTAGAGGTTGATACATTTCACATTAGAACCAAATAAGTCTGACATTTTAAAGTGAAGAAAGTTTAGAAGACTTATCAAACCTTGAATACACTACTAATTTGCATTTCCTGCTGTGCAAAAGAATTCCTGAAACAACAGGACGATCAAATTAAGATATGGCAGAGCTCAGATGATAAACTGATCACAGCTTTGCTGAATCACAACTTTGAGGTCTTATAGAATGGGAAAAACTAAATCTATGTCAATTAAAGTATGGGGCATGTGTTTACCTCAAAAAGCAGACTTTTCAAAATTGATGCTACTTTTCAAAAATGATGCTACTTTAAAGCGTGATGTGTGTTTCATGAATTTGAAAACCTTTTTGGGCAGACTAAACATATTCATAGCACGTTCCATCATAAATGTTTTGAATGTTTCTTTTGGGGCTGATGTCTGAGAATTCTACATAATGCTTTCTCTGTGATAACTGATGCAGAATTTAAGTTTTTTACTAAGGCTTGAAAACACATTACTAACTCTAAAGAGTTAAATACACTGATCAGCCATAACATTATGACCACCTGCCTAATATTGTGTAGGTCTCGCTTTTGACGGCAAAACAGCCCTGACCCATCGAGGCATGGACTCCACTAGACTCTGAAGGTGTGCTGTGGTATCTGGCACCGAGACGTTAGTAACAGGTCCTTTAAGTCCTGTAAGAGTCGAGGTGGGGCCTCCATGGATGGGACCTGTTTGTCCAACACATCCCAAAGACGCTCGATTGGATTGAGATCTGGGGAATTTGGAGGCCAAGTCAACACCTTGAACTCGTTGTTGTGTTCCTCAAATCTTTTTGTGGCAGGGCGCATTATCCTGCTGAAAGAGGCCAATGCCATCAGGGAATACCGTTGCCATGAAAGGGTGCACATGGTCTGCAACAATGCTGAGGTAGGTGGCACGTGTCAAAGTAACATCCACATGAATGGCAGGACCCAAGGTTTCCCAGCAGAACATTGCCCAAAGCATCCCACTGCCTCTGCCTCTGACTGGTCTGCGGCTACGCAGCCCCATTCACAACAAACTGCGATGCATTGTGTGTTCTGACACCTTTCTATTAGTACCAGCATTAACTTTTTCAGCAATATGAGCTACAGTAGCTCGTCTGTTGGATCGGACCACATAGGCCAGCCTTCGCTCCCCACGTGCATCACTGAGCCTTGGCCGCCCTTGACCCTGTCGCTGGTTCACCGCTTTTCCTTCCTTGGACCACTTTTGTTAGGTGCTGATCACTGCAGACCGGGGATACCCCACACCCCACAAATCCATGAATTAGTAAAAGTATGTGAGTTTGTAAAGTCATATGTCATTCTCATTATTACTTTAGAAAGCATAATTAACCTTTGTGGATTTTACTAAGTCTCAAATAGACATTCGAATATTGCAGACTTCTTATACATCACAACACATTTGTTGTGATTTGGAAGGTTTTTAAAATGTCAGCAGATGGCACCTCAGGATAGCTTAACTACAGGTTGCCTAAACAGTATTCAGGACCAGGCAACAAACATGTTATTATATTAAAGGCATGCCTGACCAATTCTGTTGGACCAGTCCCGTTGGACCAATCAACTATCACATTCTGGTGAGGATCAACAACTCCCAACCTCTGATCGCTACATCCCTTCTTGGCTCCCCTGTTTGAGTCTGAGGATCAGCAAGGTTTCACGCCTTGTGCCCTGTGCATGCCCCGCACACCTACAGTGAAAGTACACAGTGCCCTCCAGAAACCGACTCTAGAACTGTCAGGTCCTGGTTGGGGTGCCTCTAGGCATTTCTATGTGCGCTTCTGTTTAATCATCCCCAATCAGAGGCAGCTGCTCCCTATTGCCTCTGATTGGGGATCCTATTTAAGTTGCCCTCTATGTCCATTAGTTGTCTGTCATTGTTTGTAGTTAGCGCTGCGCTTCACGGTCTTCCGCGCCTTTTGACTTGCTTAAGAAGACATTAAAAGGATGTTCCCCAACTCTGTGCCTCGTGTCCTGCCTCATCAGAGCCGTAACAAGAACTACAACAAGATGCTACTTTTAAAGCAACAAGTAAGAAACAAGTAACAATTTCTGCAACTACAACAAGACGCTACTTTTAAAGCAACAAGTAAGAAACAAGTAACAATTTCTGCAACTACAACAAGACGCTACTTTTAAAGCAACAAGAAACAAGCAACAATTTCTGATTGGAACCAGGTTTAAAAAATCTGAATGTGTCTCAACAGTATATATATATAAATAAAATATTATTTTTGGACTGCTGGGAATTAATTATCAGTGATGGGCCAGCCTAGGACATTTATTGTTTATTTACCTTAATTTAGCCAGGTAACCAAATAAATAAAGGGGAAACACTGATCCCAGGTAAGAAAAAAAACAGGGTTTTGCATTCCCTGTCCTAGCCCCAGTCACCCACTGTCCTTACAAAACAGTAATAAAAATGCAAACAAAGCTTAAAAAAAAGATTTCGTCCAGTAGGCTATTTCACCCTTAACATGTCATCTTTATTGCTTTACATTAACAATCAAGCTGGGCGAGCCCTTTCTAAAAGCCATATTGATAGACTTAATTCATGCAGTTTACTTCATACATTGATAAAGCTAAACATAAGACCATAGGAATAAAAGTAATAATTTGGAAATTACAAATTATTTGCCAGACGCTTGTGTTGATCTTTGCATGGAACTACCTTTATAATACTACCCTTACAATTTGGTTTTGTATTCTCTTAGTGTTCAACCTTCTGCATAGTGCTCAACTGTTTGGATGAGATCTGGTACACGTTTGCCACCTAGTGGGCATTGCCAGCAATAACAGGTTGTTGTTTATTGCACTGCCTTATGTCCAGCGTCCAGTCTAACCATAGCAAAGCAGTTTAACGTTTTCACTCTGTTTCATGCAGTTGTCCTCTGTTACACGCCTAATTAACATTTCCCAGGACAACAACTCTGGCAGAAAAGGCTGGATACTCAAACGGTGTTCACACTAAAAATAGAGCATCACCTTTTCCAGTGCATAAGTAGCAATGACTACCGGAGTATTACGCTGATCAGGCACGCAGAAGCAGTCATAAGGAATCAAGCAAAGCACAAGACAGCTTGGTTCTATGACAGTCTGTCAATGATATTTACTGAGTACTTGCAGGGTCTCATGCAGCTGTGTTCATGGGACTCCCACACAGCAGCCTTGCTAGCGGCCCCTCTGTGACTCAAAGCAACGAGAGATATCTGGACCCACCGATGTTTCAAGGGTCACAAGAGGCTGCTCACACAAGTAAGATATCCGAGTGAGAATAACAACAATAAATAACACAATGTCAGGGTGCAGCACATTAGAACAAGAAGGGATCTCCAACACAATGGTCATCTTGAACGCTCAAATCTTAAATTCTATTAATTTCCACTTAAAGTCGTGCACTGACGTCAATGGAAGTTAGGCATCTCCCCATATTGTATTTTTTCAGTCAGGATGCCTGAACACATTAGTGTTACGAGTTTAAAATGTTTCTCATATCTTTGTCCCTTGTTGCTCAGACAGTCAGAAATGCAGAAGTGCATGCATTCAGAGGCGGCGGTAGTTAATTCATAGGGGAAATGAAAAGAAAGAATCTACAGGTATGAAGTGAATAAACTTTTGCTCAAATGTGACAGTTATTTATTCTCTCTCATTTCCGCTTTAATGCCTTTTTCAACTTTCATGTCTCTCTTTCCAACCCAACCGTGTGTCTTAACCACAACGGATGGTTAGATCCTGCGCTGCAGGAAGTTTAGGGTGGCTGATTTTTAATTTTTGTTTTGCATATGGCAAAGCAGGGTTAAAAAAACACTGTTTGTAAGAACCATTCTTATCTCTGTATCAAACAAGCCCTCACAGCTGCACCATCTTATTCGAGAGAAATGAAAAACCTTCCCAGCATTGTGTTCATTCTTTCAAGAAGGACCGACCATCTGACAGAACGATGCACTCAACTAACCTCATGTCAGTCTTCCTGTCTAGGAGGCATGTGAAATGGGCCACAGAAAACACACAAAGCTGTAATCACGGCAACCAAACACAAACACACCTGTTCACACACCTGCAATCACAACAGCAGCCTGACTGCTTTCTCTGTGCGTGCACTTTGTCCTGTGGAAAGAAATTACTCGGCATTATAAAAAATAAGTGTTACCTTTAGAGAGAACCCTAGAAATATAGGCCCTTGTTTGGGTTCCAAGACTATGGGCTTAAAGTGCAGTCTGTCAGCCATATTTTAATCCATATCAGATTAACCATTTACATTTAACCCACATTTTGTACATAAATCTCCCCCATTTTAGAGTGCCAAAAATATTTGGAGAGTTGGTATCACAGCTGTTTCTTATAAGGCAGATGAATGCATGATTAGTGCATGCACAAGAGAGCAGTCAACATCTAGTCTTGATTCTAGGGTCTGTATTAGCATTTGGAGTCTGTCGCTGGTGTCTGACATGAGGACTAAAGATGTCCCAATGCAAGCTGGCCATCATAGATCAAAACAAAACAATTACAAAATAAAACAGAGACACAATTAAGTTGTGCAAAATTTAACTGTTTGGTACATGAGGAAGAAAATAAGCAGTAGTGAGCTAAGCAATGGCAAATAAGACCTCTACAATTCATAAATCAAAAATGCTAACCAAATGAAATGTCTGCCAGATCAGTAAAAGTCTCCGGGAGGCAGGTGTGGAAGTGTTACGATCTGGAGTTTTGGCAGGTACATCTCATCCCAAAAAACGTAACCGAAACTTTCCAGGATGAGTGCTAATAACAAGCAGAGGCAGTGTGACCAACAGGAAATCAGGGAAACAGGAAATAGGTATCCTGCAAGATTTCAATTTAAAAGTCTCTTCTTTTTTCATGCATGCTTGGTGAATGCTGATTTTCATGTGCGTAACTGCTCTTTGTGCATGTGTTTCATGTGTAATAAAAATCACTTAAACTTATAGACATTTTATTATTGTGTAGGCCTACACACTTGTTGTGGTCCCAAATACTCAAAACAGCGTTGCTTTATGGGTCTTCGTTTTTTCCCCCTGGGTTTTTGCTGTAAAATGAGAATTTGTTAAAATACTGAATAACTAAAACAAAATGTTAAGCAATTACTACAGAGGTTCCAGGCCACATACAGCCATCATAAATAATATGGACAGAACACAGCTATTAAATAGCACATGCCAGACTAAAATTTTAAGAATATCTTGACCTAAATCACTTCATTATATTTTGCAGCTCAGAGGGATATTCTATACAAGGGCTTCATACAGAGATATAATTCTAAAAACGGATGCATGGAAGGTTTCAGAGACCGTTGGGATCATGGGTGAGTGATACATACTTAACGTAAAATGAAGTAAATTGCTATTTGAACATTTACAAATGATTGACTTGGCATCGTCGTAATACATCTTTAGTAGTGGAGTCACGCAAATACTAAATTATTATTAATATTTGCAGAGACGGAGGTTTCCCCTATACTGGTTGACTGGTTGTCGCTGGCATAAATTAGGAAGATACGCCCTGCAGTGCACACTAGGGAATGCTCAGCGACATCTCGCCAGAGATTGAGCGATTTGCGAGTTGAGCGAGCGGACAGTGTGCACCTAGCATTTGCCACTAACATCCCCAGAACAACAGCTGAACCACAGATTATGGATACCCAAAGGGTGTTCACAATAAAAAAGAGCATCACCTTTTCTAGTGTAAATGTAGACATGACTACTGGAGTATTACGCTGATCAGCCAAGCAGAAACAGTCATAAGGAATCAAGCAAAGCAAAAGACAGTTTGGTTCTAAGACAGTCTGCCTGTGGAACTATATAAGGCAAGGTATGAAGACAAGTACCGGAGATACTTATGAAGTACTGGATTTACTCCAAGTCAGATCAGACCAAAACAAAGTGCAAAAACACTGGTTAGCCTCAAAAACAGGATGACATTAAAAACTATCAAAAATAGCATGCAAAGTTCTGGAAAAGGGTATTGTGGACTGATGGGACACATATTAACCTGTACAAGAGTGATGACAAGAGCAAAATTTAGAGAATAAAGTAACATCTGTGAAATATGGTTATGTTTTAGGCATGTATCACTGCCACTGGAACTAGCTCACTTTTCTTCATTGATGATGTAACTGAAAGATTCGGAAGTGTGAACTAATATCTTGTCTGCTCAGAGAAAACCAAATGCCTCTAAATGCATTGGGCAGTGTTTAATCATGCATCAAGAAAACACTATATTGCCATAGGTACCAAGAAATTTTTCCGGACCAAAAAGTTCTTGACGAGCCAAGAAAATCACCTGTTATAACTGAGCATGCCTTTCATATGATGAAGAAAAGACTAAAGGCAAATATGCCCTAAAAGAATGAGGAACTAAAGATGTCTACAGGAAAAGAAATATGTTAACAGAGGAAAAATGACAAATGTGCCCAGGAAGGCTGATATTTAAGCAACATTGCACAGATTTAAGCAACTCTGTTCTTTCGCATCAACCAATCAAGTTTAAATATGAAATATTACACTAACTGAAGCTAAGCTTATTTACTGGTTAGAGTAGCAGGTAGACAGCAATTAGCTTATTGATTATAGTGTCTGTCTAGTAGCCTAACTAAAAGGTTGCTATATTGAGACTTGAGCGGGCAAAGGGAAAACATTTTAATAATGTAAAAACGTGTAGGTCATTTTGGATAAGAGTCTCTGCCAAATGAGTAAAATGTAATGTAATTATCATTTCAATCAAACTAGCTGACTTTGCATAGCCACCTGCATATTGGCTATATTAGGGTTAAGGTTTGGGTTGTTTTTTCCTGGAGCTCGCTTGCTTGTGTGGTATTTGAATTTGACTGGCTGACACGAAAGAATGAGTGGAGTTGCTTAAACATCTGCATTTGTGTATGGCAGTGTTTGCCAATCCTGTTCCCGGGGACCCCAAGGGGCGCACATTTTTATTTTTGCCCCAGTACTCACACAACTGATTCAAATTGTGCCTGCTACTTACACACTTGACTGAGGTAATCAAACTATCATCAAGTCTTTCATTTGATTCAGGTGTGTGAGTGCTTGGGCAAAACGTGCACCCCTTGGTGTCCCCAAAAAATTTAATAAATTTCCCCACATCTTGTAATCAGTTATTACATAATGAGGTGATTATTACAAAATGTGGGAGTTTAATTGTTTTTGAATGAAAATGTAATATGGTGTATTATGTAACAACCAACCATAATGGATGTCTTAATCTGTACAGTTACAATTTTAACAATTGCACTAAATTAAATTTCCCAATTATTAAATAAGACCCCTATGACCTTTATACCCCCCTTTGCATTATAGATCACCTAAATAGATACATAAAAGCTTTTATTTCTAGCAGGGTTGACTGCTGAAATGGTCTTCTGACAGGGCTCCCCAAAAAGACCATCAAAAAGCTTCAGTTTATTCCTAATGCAGCCGTTAGAGTTCTTACAGGGACCAAAAGGTCAGATCACATCACCACAATTCTTAAGTCCCTACGCTGGGTTCCTGTCTGCCACAGAAATGAATACAAGGCAAAGCTGCTAGGGGCTAAACTTGGTGAGTATCAGGGACAAACTGGGTGAAGCAACCCATGTTGCACGTCTCTGGACCAGACTCCCTGTCTATCTTAAAAGTAGCCTAACCCTCAAAAATGTTTCAATCAGTACTCAAAGCCACACTGTTCATGACTGCTTTGAGTTAAGTTATTTGAGTCCTTTTAAAAAAAATGAAAAGTTATTTTAAATCTAGTTTTAATTTACACCACTACAACCCCGTTTCTCAAAAAGTTAGGACGCTGTGTAAAATGTAAAGAATAACAGAATGCAATGATGTGCAAATCATTTAAACCCTATATTGAATAAAAAATAGTACAAAGACTACACATCAAATGTTGAAACTGAGAAATGTTGTGAATGTTACTGAGAAAGTAACAAAGCATCACACTGCCTCCGCCGGCTTGCCTCCTTCCCATAGTGCATCCTGGTGCCGTGTGTTCTCCAGGTAAGTGACGCACACGCACCCGGCCATCCACGTGATGTAAAAGAAAATGTGATTCATCAGACCAGGCCACCTTCTTCCATTGCTCCGTGGTCCAGTTCTGATGCTCACGTGCCCATTGTAGGTGCTTTCAGCAGTGGACAGGGGTCAGCATGGGCATCCTGACTGGTCTGTGGCTAAGCAGCACCATACGCAACAAACTGAGATGCTCTGTGGGTTCTGACACCTTTCTATCAGTACCAGTATTAACTTTTTCATCAATTTGAGCTACAGTAGCTCGTCTGTTGGATCGCTCCCCACGTGCATTAATGAGCCTTGGCCACCCATGACCCTGTCGCTGGGTCACCACTTTTCCTTCCTTGGACCACTTTTGATAGGTACTGACAACTGCAGACCGGGAACACCACACAAGGGCTGCAGTTTTGGAGATGCTCTGATCCAGTCGTCTAGCCATCACAATTTGGCCCTTGTCAAAGTCGCTCAGATCCTTATGCTTGCCCATTTATTCTGCTTCTACATTGGATATAAAAAGTCTACGCACCCCTGTGAAAATGCCAGGTTTTTGTGATATAAAAGAATGAGACAAAGATAAATCATGTCAGCATTTTTTCCACGTTTAATGTGACATATAACGTGAACAATTCAATTGAAAAACAAACTGAAATGTTTGAGGGGGAAAAATAAAAAATAAAAAACTCACAATAACCGGGTTGCATAAGTGTGCACACCCTTAAACTAATACTTTGGTGAAGCACCTTTTGATTTTACTACAGCGCTCAGTCTTTTTGGGTAGGAGTCTATTAGCATGGCACATCTTGATGTGGCAATATTTGCCCACTATTCTTTGCAAAAGCGCTCCAAATTTGTCAGATTGCGAGGACATCTCCTGTGCACAGCCCTCTTCAGATCACCCCACAGATGTTCAATTGGATTCAGGTCTGGGCTCTGGCTGGGCCATTCCAAAATGTTAATCTTCTTCTGGTGAAGCCATGCTTTTGTGGATTTGGATGTGTGCTCTGGGTCATTGTCGTGCTGAAAGGAGAACTTCTTCATCTTCAGCTTTGTAAGGACGCCTGAAGGTTTTGTGCCAAAATTGCCTGGTATTTGGAACTGTTCATAATTCCCTCCACCCTGACTAAGGCCCCGGTTCCAGCTGAAGAAAAACAGTCCCAAAGCATGATGCTGCCACCACCATGCTTCACTGTGGGTATGGTGTTCTTTGGGTGATGTGCAGTGTTGTTTTTGCGCCAAACATACCTTTTGGAA
>JACXGI010008140.1:0-11279 GCA_016801175.1 Esox masquinongy
AATTATTTTTGGTCAATTTCAGATCCGGGGCTATTCATAAAAGATCTGGGGCTATAGCCCTGGACGCCCAGGCCTAACGACGCCACTGACAGACAGTGAACTAAGTTCCAGTCCATTTCACTGGAAAAGTCAAGAGGTAGCCATTACAGAGTATTGTAAGGTAACTTAGTGATGTCACCTGAAGGAAATGGATGTGATCCTCTGTGTGTGAGAGCTGCTTCAACTCAACATCTCTCCTCCTCAGTTCAGCAACCTCCTGCTCTAGGAGTTCCAAGAGTCCTTCAGCCCGACTCACTTCAGTCTTCTCTTGAGCTCTGATCAGCTCCTTCAACTCAGAGTGTCTTTTCTCAATGTAGCAGATCAGCTCAGTAAAGATCCTCTCACTGTCCTCCACTGCTGCCTGTGCAGAGTGCTGTTAGGACACAGAGAGAGAAGGGGCTCCATTTTAAGTTAATTCACTCTGCTATCAACAGGATTACAGACAGCCAGTAAATGTAAATATACAGTGCCAGTCAAAAGTTTTGTTACACTTATCAATTCAGTGGGTGTGTCCAAACTTCTGATTGGTCCTGTACATGTATTTATAGCAGCCCCAACACTCACCTTCAGTGTGTCCACAGCCTGAATCTTCTTCTCTCTCTCCCCAATTCTCTTTTGTGATTCCAAATGTTTCTCCCCAAACTGTCTCTGCAGAGAAATACATCATAAACAAATTGAATTAGCAAAGTGTAACAATTTTGAATTATATATCACATTTATTAATGTTATCAGGATATTTTCTTATTTTTTAAGATTTCGGATATAGTCGGTACATATTTTCACTCTGATCTGAGATCCTTGGCCACCATGTTTGATCTGACAGTCAACTACATAACGTTGTATCTGAACCAGACAGGTAACAGATGGAATGTCGGATTTTGGACATAACTGGGAATACCTCTAGTTTGTGGTACAGGGCCAATATACTACAGATTAAGGCTTTACTTTAACCATCATTTAACCAGGCAAGTTGATTATGATCCAGTTCCTTTCATATCAACCACCTGGGGAAATGTTACAGGGGAGGCAGAAACAATTAGGATGAACTGTCTTGATCAGGAACTGACTGACATAGATACAGTATCACCTTGACGTTTGGGGGATCAGAACCAGGGACATTTCAGACATTAGTTAGATTCCCTGACCACTAGGCCACCTTGTCTACACTATTTGGCATGGCATCGTTTTTAAAAACATCCCTTAACCATTTACATCTGCAATACACCAAACTCTCTTATTCCTTAAATAGATTCTTACCAAATTCTACTGATTCTTGTCAAAGCATGAGGTTTACATTACTGGTGTAAAAAAGGTAAGGTAAAATAGCAATGCTTATGGTAGGTTCAAAGATTGCTCACGCCGTAGCTATTACAATAACACCCACAAACAAAATATAATTTTATATCAAACGCACCCACATCCACACACAACATATATGTTTTATCCTATACTGTAGAGATCCCATCTTACTTGTTTCTCAGTCCTTCCTGATGCAGCTGAGACAGTATCATGTCCTTTATGTTCATCTATTATACAGAGCAGACAAATACACTGCTGATCGGTACGACAGTAAACCTCCAGTAGTTTGTCATGATGAGAACAGATCTTCTCCTGTAGTTGTGTGGAGGCTTGGACCAACTTGTGTTTTTTAAAGGCATGAGATACAAAGTGAGGCTGGAGGTGAGTCTCACAGAAAGAGGCGAGACACACCAGACAGGACTTGACAGCTTTGAGTTTTCTCACAGTGCAGAAATCACAGTCCACATCTCCAGGTCCAGCATAATAATGATCAGGAGGAGCAGCTTGGAGTCTTGTCTTCTTCAGATTCTCCACCAATTCAGCAAAGATGGTGCTCCTGATTAGAACAGGTCTTGGTATGAAGGTTTGTCTGCACTGGGGGCAACTGTAGATACCCTTGACATCTTCCTGATCCAAGCAGCCCTTAATACAGCCCATACAGTAGCTGTGTCTACAGGGAATAGTTACTGGACCCTTCAGTAGATCTAAACAGATCGAACAACTGATTGAGTTTAAAGCTTGTGCCATTTTTAAACACACATACAAACAGAGAAAAATAACCAGAGATTAGTTTCGTTTACCTTGAACTGTTTCTTTTCAGAGGAGTGTTTTCTTTTCTGTGACTTCCTGGTTCTGTGGTGAACTCAGATGTCAGATATAAGACCTGACCAGTAGAGGGCATTAGTGATCAATCATAGCCTGAGTAAATATTCTCAGTTCAGTCTGTGATCTTCAATGTCTAGATAATATTTTCTCCCAATTCCAGAACAATTAGCAAAACAGCAGAAGTGATAGCCTGTGAATACAGAAAGAGAGTGCATGTCAAACAAATTGAGATCTCACATATTTACTACAACTTTCTCTGTATATCAAACCTGTGGAAGGAACTGAAATTGTTCAAAGTGACCTGAGTAAGGAAAGACATAACTAGACTCTGTACAGCACCACTTATGTCACCATTGCCACTTATAAAGTCCTAATCACTAACACATTTACTGACACCTGCAACTTCTTCATGAGATGTGCCTGTTAATCGTAGTTTTGTCAAGTTGTTGTCATATCTGTGTTCTGCTGTATAGTTTTTATATTGTCTGCTACCAGGTAAAAAAAGAGAGAGATGTAGAAATACACCTTTTCTTATATTATTGAAAACACACCTCAGACCATGTAGTCTACCAGTAATGAAATTAATAATTATTTACTTTAAAATACTCTATCTAATGCAGTTTAGTGGTCGAAAGCTACACATTTAATCATTTTAATAAAGATAATGTCTGGATTTATAAGTAACCAAGCAATACCACTCCACTTATCAAACGCCAAATCAGCTAAACCCAGTTATGACGAATCCAGTTTTGAAGATAGCATAAAATAAAAGAATTAGGCCCTAATCTATGGATTTCACATGACTGGGAATGTTGATGTGGATCTGTTGATCACAAAAAACAGGTGTATCAGAAAACCAGTCTGTATCAGAACTGACCATTTGCATCATTTTCCTCATGCAGCACAGCACATCTCATAGAGTTCAGACTGTTTATTGTGGCCTGTATTTTGTTGTCTCACTACTCTTCAATGTCTGTAACAAGTAGCTGAATATTGTCTGTAACTGTAACACTGTTGGACCCAGAACATTCCAAACATGCTTAATTGGTGACATGTCTGGTGACTATGGAGACGTGGAAGACCTGGGACATTTTCTGCTTCCAGGAATTGCAACCTGGTCTCAGGAACCTACGTAGACTATTTTACGTAAATCCATGGCACCCGATTTCGTATGATATGTGACGTTACGTTAGGTTACATTACATTGCGCCACCAAAATGTATGATACATAACGAAAATATTAAAACGTAACATATCTTACAAACGCTATTACAAAGTAAAACAACATACGAACGCCTGACATGTACGAACGCTATGAAAGACGATTTTTTAACAAGATGTTCAAACTGCATTTCAAACCGGCATCATTGGCGAGGAGAGGCAGTTGCCTTACCCACTACCCCACACTAGACATGGGGATTTTGGATGAGTAACAGCAACAGCAAGGTTGCTAGAATATGTTATAAAAGCATTTTATCGTTAAGTTTGCGTTAACATTAGGCATCACAGCACTGGGGTTAGGGTTAAGGTTAGACCTCACAGCACCGGGGTTAAGGTTAGGGTTATGGTCTGGGTTAGGATTAGAAAGAAAATCACTTTAAACACATTTATGTTTTGTCACAAAACCACTCGCCAATATTGTTACCAGGTTACTCAGTGGTGTAGTGGATAGCATGCCTGTCTGGGATGTGGAAGTTCCCTGGTTCAAACCTGGGTTATGACTTTTTTTTCTCCATTCCGACTCTAATGTTATTTTACTGCACATAATATATATTACGAAATCCCCTGCCTAAGATTTACATAAAATAGTCTACTTCATCATCCTGAGACCAGTCTGGGAATTGTGTACAGATCCTTGTGACACGGGGCTGTGTATGTTAATGGAACCGATTAAGAAAAGGTGTTGATTGGCTCAGGTCAGTGTGAGAATACTAGAGAGACCTTTAGACTGGACTGTCTGGTGGTCTCCTCAGAGCCGGTGTCCAGAACTATGACAGTGGTTCAGTCAGTGTCTGACACTCCCAGTGATGGTCTCTACAGAGCTGTGGACTGGCTCATTGAGGAAATGAAAAGCATGTGAATGGACATGAGACACATGGAGGAAGAGAATCAATGTCTTAAGTCCTATGGATGGTTCTATACCTGTAACTGGATGTGGATCTGAGAGGGGGTCGTGGCCCAACCTCCAGACTCCTACTGATGGATGGGTGTACCTACTCCTACTCAAAGGTCGCCAGGTCCAAGGAGCCCAATACCAGGGAGAGACTCCCACCACAGGGAGGAGTCGGGGAGGTGTGTGTTTTCTCTCACCAAAGGGAGGGAGCAGAACGTCTGTGTGAGAGAAGGAGCAGGTTGTTATATGAGATGTAACTGATGTTGAGCCCAGGTTTCAGCTTAACCATCCAAACAGATAGACAGTACAGGTGAGACAGTGAAGCAACACTCCTCAAATGTCAGAGGGGTAACTGAAGGGACATGTGGTAACAATGTTAGTGGACTCAAGTTCAGATTGCTCCTTTATTAGTGCTGATGTCTGTATGTCTGTTTCAGCCCTGCACAGACATCCCCCGCACAAAGACTGTGGTGGATAAAGACTGAGTAGAACAGAATTCTAGGTTGTGTCAATGGCCTATAAATAAGGTGTATAGTTGTTTGTCAATGTCATTTCAACCAATAATATGTACTCAAAGGAAAATAAATTCAAAATGTGATGTTGCACCCATGTTTTACATCAAAGAAGTGTGCTCATCCCAGATCCATCCTGGTTTTAACTGTGCAGATGGGAGACAGGGTGTTTGGTGTTGTGTGGGTGAGTGGTGTGATGATGTCAACGTTGATAACATAGTGGCACATGGGTTCTGGTAAAGGCAGAGATACAGTAATGAGATCCTGAGGCCCATTGATGTGCCATTCATCTGCTGCCTTCACCTCATGTTTCAGCAAAACAATGTATGGCACCATGTGGCCAGGATCTGTATACAATTCCTAGAAGATGAAAATGTCTTGACTGAGTTCATCCAAAGCCTGTATACTCACCAGGCATGTCATCCATTGATTATGTTTGGGGAATCTCTGAGTCTATGTCTAAATGTCTAGTTTCCATCCTTATCCAGCAACTTTGCGCAACAACTTAAGAGTTAGAAAGCATTTCATTTGCAACATAAATGGCCTGATAAACTATATGGAAAGGATATGTCACACCACATGAGGCAAATGGTGGTTTCTCCAGATACTGACTGGTTTCCTCATTCATGACCCTACAATATTTTGGTAGCTATTACCAAGAAATACAGATCTGTATTCTCAGTCTTGGAAAATCCATGGATTAGGGCCTAATTTATTTATTTTAATTGACTTATTTCCTTATATGATCTATAACCCAGTAAATTCTTCAAAATTATTCTGTTTTTTATTTATTTTTTTCAGTCTATTGATTTAATAATAATATTTGGGTAAAAATCACAAAATCTACCTGATAAAAACCAGTTACTGTATTCCAGTTGATGTTGTCATTAATAAGAAACCAGAAAAAGAGTATGCCGTCATTTGACCTTATTTTAGTTTTGTTTTATTACCAAAATGCTTGCAACAAAGTGACCATAACGTTTTACTTTAGAAGAGGCTGTTTCAATGTTGTTTGGTAATACAAAGTTGGAAACGTCCTTGCTCTTTGAAAGCGATAATGATGTCCAGGTGAGGTAACAAATTAACAGTGGATATATGTTTGTTGTTGTCCATATTTAATGCTGTGAAATTTTGCTAATATCTTTTAGATGACAATAGCAAACCTGTCACAATGACCTTGATAGACAAGCACATCAGCTGGTTGTTTGCTCAGTCTTGTAACGAAAGTAGTTGCAGTATTTTGCTGTGTAGTGGGTTAACTAGTTGGATTTTTCTCTCGTTTCATTCATATATGGAAACTACCATTGCTAACTAGACAACTAATTGTCCGGTTTGGTTTGTATGTTAGACAGACAAAGGAAAAGTTGTCTGGCCGACAATGTCTGTTTCGTTTTTGATGTGACGAGCTGTCACTTCCACTAGCTAGCCAAGGAAGAGTGAAGGCAGTTATGTGTCGCGGAGCTCCGCCTTCTAGAGGGCTTTGCTCCTAGTGGTTTACCCCACTGTGTTCGCAGCGATCACTGAAAAATATAAATGCACTATGGCTCAACCAATCGGGGCACACCAGCCCCTAAATAACTGAGTGTGCCCTACACACAGCCCCCCTTTTTCTTCAGCAAGTCTGATCTTCACCTCATTGATTTGCACAGTGACGGTTTTTTTACACTCTCGTTTCTTCATGACCATCTCGGCTGAGTGCCGCTGCTCCCCCAGGTGGCTTCGGCAGACCCTATTGCGTGGTGTACCTGGGTCCTGACCATGCCAGGAAAGGGCTACTGGACCCCCCGGAGTGCCAGAGTTGTGCCCTTTCTGTTTCAGTGGGGAGAGAGCGTCTCTCTTCCTTCGGTGAGGAGGTCCCCTTGGCACTGGTCCTCTCTTCTCCATCCGTATCTATGGACTCGGGGAGTGAGGACCCTGCTGGGCGAGCAACGGGTTGCGTGAACGGCCCTATTAACACGGAGCCGTCCTCACAGATACCCTCCGCTCACGACTGTCTCCACTACGCCACTCAGCACAGCGTTGTGTGAGTCAGTGTGTGTAGCTGCTGCTCCACTGCTCTCTGATAGGGGCAGTGTGTGTGTGTACAATTAATGGATCAGCCTGTTCAGTTATAGACATAACTAACACAATGTGATCCCCATTGCTTATAAACAGCGACGTGTGTGAGGGGAATTCGTTCTCCTTCACACACCCTGTGGTGTTATGTGCTGACACCGGCATTGAGGTGAATGTTTTACTGGAATCTCTTCCCTGTTGGACAACCAAAGTTCACCCTTTTATATACATAACGACACAAAAAAAACATAACAACATGACACAAGCTGTGAACCTGCCCTAATTGAATATAAAGACAAGTGCTCTAACCACTACACCATTGAATATAAAGACAAGTGCTCTAACCACTACACCATTGAATATAAAGAGAAGTGCTCTAACCACTACACCATTGAATATAAAGACAAGTCCTCTAACCACTACACCATTGAATATAAAGACAAGTGCTCTAACCACTACACCATTGAATATAAAGATAAGTGCTCTAACCACTACACCACTGGGAGGTGATGGTAGTGGTGGTACAGTGGTGGTTCCAATATAGAAGCAGGGAAACATTTTTTTTTCATCAACTACCTTTTATAGTAAATGAACATCTACATACAGTATTTTACAAAAGTGGTACACAACTCATATTTTTGCAAAGATTTGATTTTATCTTTTCATGTGACAATACTGAAGAAATCATACTTTGCTACTATGTAAAGTTGTGAGTGTACAGCTTGTAGAACAGTGTTAATGTGCTGTCCCCTCAAAATAACTCAACACAAAGCCATTAATGTCTAAACCGCTGGCAACAAAAGTGAGTACACCCTTAAGTGAAATTATCCAAATTGGGCCCAATTAGCCATTTTCCCTCCCCGGTTTCATGTGACTCATTAGTGTTACAAGGTCTCAGGTGTGAATGGGGAGCAGGTGTGTTAATTTTGGTGTTATCACTCTCACACTCCCTCATACTGGTCGCTGGAAGTTCAACATGGCACCTCATGGCAAAGAACTCTGAAAAAAAGAATTGTTGCTCTACATAAAGATGGCCTAGGCTATAAGAAGATTGCCAAGACCCTGAAACTGAGCTGCAGCACAGTGGCCAAGACCATAGAGCGGTTTAACAGGACAGGTTCCACTCAGAACAGGCCTCCCCATGGTCGACCAAAGAAGTTGAGTGCACATGCTCAGCGTCATATCAAGAGGTTTTCTTTGGGAAATAGACGTATGAGTGCTAATAGCATTGCTGCAGAGGTTGAAGGGGTGGGGTGTCAGCCTGTCAGTGCTCAGACCATACGCCGCACATTGCATCAAATTGGTCTGCATGGCTGTCGTCCCAGAAGGAAACCTCTTCTAAAGATGATGCACAAGAAAGCCCGCAAACAGTTTGCTGAAGACAAGCAGACTAAGGAAATGGATTACTGGAACTATGTCCTGTGTTCTGATGAGACCAAGATAAACTTATCTGGTTCAGATGGTGTCAAGCGTGTGTGGCAGCAACCAGGTGAGTACAAAGACAAGTGTGTCTTGCCTACAGTCAAGCATGGTGGTGGGAGTGTCATGGTCTGGGGCTGCATGAGTGCCGCCGGCACTGGGGAGCTACAGTTCATTGAGGGAACCTTGAATGCTAACATGTACTGTGACACACTGAAGCAGAGCATGATCCCCTCCCTTCAGAGACTGGGCCGCAGGGCAGTATTCCAACATGATAACGACCCCAAACACACCTCCAAGAAGACCACTGCCTTGCTAAAGAAGCTCAGGGTAAAGGTGATGGACTGGCCAAGCATGTCTCCAAACCTAAACCCTATTGAGCATCTGTGGGGCATCCTCAAACGGAAGGTGGAGGAGCGCAAGGTCTCTAACCTCCACCAGCTCCGTGATGTCGTCATGGAGGAGTGGAAGAGGACTCCAGTGGCAACCTGTGAAGCTCTGGTGGACTCCATGCCCAAGAAGGTTAAGGCAGTGCTGGAAAATAATGGTGGCCACACAAAATATTGACACTTTGGGCCCAATTTGGACATTTTCTCTTAGGGGTGTACTCACTTTTGTTGCCAGCGGTTTAGACGTTAGTGGCTGTGTTTTGATTTGTTTTAGGGGACAGCAAATTTACCCTGTTATACAAGCTGTCCCACACTACTTTACATTGCAGCAAAGTGTCATTTCTTCAGTATTGTCACATGAAAAGATATACTCAAATATTTGCAAAAATGAGAGGGGTGTACTCACTTTTGTGAGATACTCTTCTGTTTCTAAACACAATTCCTCTGAATTATTTCAAAACAGATTTAGTCATTAGCCTGTTCATCTCACAAAGTCATTAAGATAATGGATTTTCATTTTAAAATGAAACATTTAGTAACCGGATCGCCCTTTCTCTGAACAGTATTCTTTTTAATATGTTGACTTAAACCCAAACGAACATGTTTCTTTGAAATAGGACACTATTGTGTGGTCTCTGACTCCACCGTGTGGCTGTGTTTGGTATTGCAATCTGTTGCTCTTTGGATTGAGCGCTAATGTCTTTATCCCCCATCCTTCATGCATTGCTGCTGTAAGGTGTGTGTGGATTGTGTTCTCCTTTAATGGGTTTGTGGGATACATTTCATGTTTCTATGACAACTGTGTAGTGGTGATTCATGCGTGCCGCATCTGGAACCATTTATTGTTATATTTGGGACCGACCGGGAGTACATTTCTGGCATCACTCGCTCAGATGTAAACCACTAGGAGCAAAGCCCTCAAGTGGGCGGAGCTCCACAACATATAGCTGTAAGCTTCTGTTTGGTTCCTTTTCGTTTCTTGCCTCTGTTTTTGAACATAGCCTGTTTTGCTTGGTTTTTGTCTTTTGTTTTCGAATGTAGCTTGTCCTGTACTATTGATTATATCAATCGAGTGTGTAAGTGGTAGGGCAACATTTGAATCAGTTGTGTGAGTGCTAGGGCAAATACAAAAATGTGCAACCCTTTGGGTCCCCAGGAACAGGTTTGGGAAAAACTGTTAGTGTCGTCATGAGGAGGACACTAAGCCAGAAAGAGTGGTTATTTGCTCTGATTTGTTGAATAGTTTGCAGTCCTTCAAATCCACTAGGTGACAGGACCTTTTAAATAGGGTGTTGGAAGCACAGGATAGAGTGAGAAGGGATGGGGTGCAGGTCTCGTTCATGTGGGTTCCAGCTCATGTTGGGGTGGATGGGAACGAAGCAGCCGATAAACTGGCGAAACAGAGGGGGGTGGTGGACGTGATGGTGTCCTTGAGCAGAGCAGAGGCTGAGGTGGTTGTATGGAATGAGGTGAGGAAGTTGTGGCAGGACCAGTGGATTGTGGACACCAAAGGAAAGCACTTGTTCCAGATACAAGGTGAGACTGGGGAGGGAAGGAGGGCAGTTAGGAGGAGGAAGGAGTTTAACCATGGTGACTAGACTGAGGGCGGGGCACTGTGGATTGGAAGGAGGGCAGTTCAGTAGGAGGAAGGAGGAAACGATTGTGACTAGACTGAGGGTGGGGCACTGTGGATTCGAAGGAGGGCAGTTAGGAGGAGGAAGGAGGAAACCATAGTGACTAGACTGAGGGTGGGGCACTGTGGATTGGAAGGAGGGCATTTAGGAGGAGGAAGGAGGAAACCATAGTGACTAGACTGAGGGTGGGGCACTGTGGATTGCACAACACGCTACACATGATAGGGAAGCATCTGACTGGGTTGTAAGTTTACTGCAGGGAAGCAGAGACGATAGATCACGTCCTGAGGCAGTGCAGATACTATGAGAGGGAGAGGTTACAACAGGGTCAGAGGGCAAAGGGGGTGCACGTGTTGAGTTTAGAAGCTATGTTGGGCATGGGGTGTTCAGGTGCTGTGGTTAGGTGTCTGTTTGTGTTCCTTGGAGAAACTGGGTTGGCAGGGAGAATTTAGGTCCTTCCTGACGCTGGCCCACACTCCATTACAGTAGGTGGCGGTATTGCACCAATAGTGTTGGATGCCAACCGTCGTTAAACCCCATAGAAGAAGTGTCATCATGAGGTATTGTGTATTGGACTCTATTAAGCCCTTTTCTCAGTGAATCCTTTTAGATTGTCCCTTCAGTGTACCGAGTTTTTAGCCTGTCCTTTTAGTCTTGTCCTTGTCTGTTTTTAGTCTTGTACTTTCTGTTTTTAGTCTTGGATTTGCCTGTTTTTAGTCTTGTCCTTGCCTGTTTTTAGTCTTGTACTTGTCTATTTTTAGTCTTGGACTTGCCTGTTTTAGTCTTGTACATGCCTGTTTTTAGTCTTGTACATGCCTGTTTTTAATCTTGTCCTTGCCTGTTTTTAGTCTTGTCCTTTTCTGTTTTTAGTCTTGTACTTGCCTGTTTTCAGTCTTGTCCTTGCCTGTTTTTAGTCTTGTCCTTGCCGATTTTAGTCTTGTCCTTGCCTGTACCGTTGCCTGAGCTGCTGTTCTGTTACCGACCCTGCCAGTTG